>JAWLRI010001089.1:5050516-5076365 GCA_034781795.1 Crypturellus tataupa
TTATTTTATTTTATTTTATTTATTTTATTTTATTTTATTTTATTTTATTTTATTTTATTTTATTTTATTTTATTTTACTTTACTTTTATTTTATTTTATTTTACTTTATTTTACTTTATTTTTATTTTTCCATTCCTCCTCTCGGCTCCACATTTCAGATCCAAATGCCGCAGACGGTCTCTGCAGATGAAGGCCTTTCTCTCCTCTGTGCAGGAGTCTGGAAGTGGCAGCGGAGGGGAAAGGGATGGGGTCGGGAAGCATGAGGTGTTCACGTGTGTGTATATAAGAGGGAAGGCGCAAAAGAGCAGGAAAATGCACATGCATGTCAGCCCGAGTAACTGTAAACTACAATGCTACCTGTTTTCTGTTAGCATCCCAGGTTGTTCTGCTTTTTTTTTCCCCATGTAAACCTTGCACATGCTAGCTCTCATCTACAGTTTGTCCTTTTTTTTGGTTTAGGAATCAGGAAGTTTTCTTTTGTGTTTTCCTTTTCTCTTTTGGAAAAGCTGAGCTGCATAAAGTTGGAATAAATTAAATGGGATGCCAGAAAACTGTCATCTTCCCCCCTTCCCACTCCCCTCTATTAATAGAACATGTTTTCTTGCCTGATGCATCCCACACATTTGGCCTGATCAGCTCTAGCCCTAGGGGTGTTGTAACCACTGGGCCCCAGAAGCAGCAATGGGAATTTGTCCTTTTATCATTATTGGTCCCAGTTGTGCGAACAGGGAAGAAACGTCATCCACTGGTCCGCTATATTCCCACTCTTGGTATGTTGCGATTTGGTAAAAATGCAGCTGGTGCCTTCGAATACCCCTGACTCGGTGTCTGGATGGCGCGTTGTGCCGGGACCATCTTCCCATTGACAGCAAACAGATTTCATGGAAGAGGCTGGTTCCTTTGGGCTTCGCTTGATGGGGAAGGGGGCAGTGGGAAGAGGCAATGGGAACACTGTGCAGTGCGGGGCTCCTGGAGGCGGGAGCTGCAGAAGCTGCTGAGAGCAGTTTGCTGCCCCTCGTTTTTTAGGGGAGAGCAGCTTTGCTAGGCTGGAAGAAAGGTCTGCAGATGCTTATGCAGAGGACAAGAGGGCTCAGCCTCTCCCAGCTTCCGCAGCTCGGTATTTTGAGGGCCGTCTGACTCGGTCGTGTCCGCTCATACTCCCGAGTAGCCAGCAGATGGGCCTGTTCTCCGTGCTTTCATCTGGGCTCTTCCAGGCGTCTTGCTGCACTTCTGCTCCCCGGTGAACCCTGCGCGCGGAGCCTTGGCTGAGCAGCGCGCTGCAGGGAGAGACCCAGCTGGCCCTCCGCGGCGCTCGCCGAGAGCAAGCGGAGCTTGAGCTGGCCCAAAGTCCCGCTCCAGCGTTCCTGAGCCGTGTCCTCGTCCAGCGCGGGGCAGGGGCAGCGCCAAAGGGAGCCTGACAGCACAGCGCGGCGCTCGGGGAGGCAGAGAGAAGCAGCAGAGCGTGCTGCGTTCAATTAGAACTGCAGCGCTGAGGGAGAGGCCGCGTGTGGCTCGGGGTTAACCAGCACCCTTGTGAGGAACGTGCTGTGCATGGGCCGGGACGCCGTGTTCGCTCCCTGATGCCGCTGCAGCGCCAGGGCGCCTGGTGTCCTGGGGGATGCCGAGCCTGGGAAGCCGCAGCACGCGGCTTGGCGGTGGGAGTCCTGAGAGGGTCTGGAGTGTCCGCGTGGGCCTGCCAGCCTCGAGGATGTCGGGAACAAGGTGGGTGAAGAAGGAGGGCAGTGGAGACCAAGTCCTAGTGTTGGCCCTGATGTGCCTGATACAAGGAGCGCGATGCCAAGGCTCCGGAGGGATTTTGGCAGCCAAATCCCGTGCTGATGCCCGTGGTGTCCAGTGATGTTACCAGCTAAACCTTTTGGGTGCTCAGTGCCTGTGTGTCTCTGCGCCCTGCAGCATCTGGGTGGCTGCTGTTTTCCTTTAGCTTCACAAAGAAGGCAAAAAGAGCAGGCTGCTTCTCCATCAGTGTATCTACCCCACGGCAGGACATGTCATGGAGCAGAAACTGGAGTACTCGGACATGGTTACTGCATGAGGGCTGGGAATAGGACGGGCAGAGGTAGGAAGGCAGGGAGTGAGTCTAGGGGTGAGGATGAGGCCAAAAGGCAGCAGGAAAATATATCAGGGAAGGAGGCAGCAAGAGCACTGGGCTGGCAGGCAGGAAGGTAGGACAGGGATAGGAGGGCGAGGATGGGAGAGGGAGAAGGTGGGCAGAGGAGCAAAATCAACACTTAATAACATCCTGTGACTGTCTGTGGAAGCAGCTGACGGCAGCATCACAGCGAGGGTGTCCGGCTTGGAGCAGGGGTACCCGAGCCCAGAGCCCGACGTTGCCCTCATGCAGAGCAGCGGCTTTGGTGTACATGCACAACTGTACAATTTCAGCATATCACAAAAATTATACACTGATATAAAGTACACTCTATAATATAAAACTCTATCCATATCTATAGCTGTATCTATTCATATGCATGTATATAGCTACAACCTGTGGCTAGGAGTATAATTTGCAGCCCCAATAGCGGGGGGAAGGACTTTTGGGGGTCCACAAGCCTGTGCTGGGCACCTGTATGTCAGGAAGATGTCAGCGCCGGGACTCCTTTCCTGGCCCCGCACGACGCCTGGTGCCACCAGGGATGGGACCATGGATGTGTGGGGTGGGAAGGCACGTCTGTCCGCACAGACGGTGACAGGCAGAGTGCGGGTGAGGGTGAGGTGGTACAAGGGAAGCGGGGGACAGCGGGTGGTGCAGGGTGGTTTGGGGGAGGCTGACGTGCGGCGGCTCTGGGGTAGGAGGGAGGTTGATCCCCGTGTTGGTGGGAAGGTGGAGACGAGCCCTGTGCCGACAACAGCCCCGCTGGGTTGGGCTCCCAGCAGGCACAAGGCCAGGCTGCTCTGGCACAGCCAGGCGTTCGGGTGAGTCCTCCTGACGCCCCGAGATTTTTGAGGCTCGGACGTCAAGTCTGAGCCCGAATCACGGGCTCCATTTGCAGTTGAGCTGGAGGGGCTCAGCCTCTCCAGCAGCTACTCGTCCTCCCCCTTGCTCCACCAAGAGCAAGAGCTGGCGAGTCCTGCCAACACAGGGGCATCTCTGTGGGGAGATCGGACCTCCATACCAGGCCCGCAGCAAGGACGCCGGACTCCCCGCATGCCTTCAAGGACCAGGACGACGCAAGCCCAGGCTGGGCCAAGCCAGCACCACGTCCTGGGGGAGAAAGGGCTAGTGAAGTCCGTGAGCCAATGCCGCTCGCTGCCGCCTCCCAGCACGCAGACACCGCACGAGGGTCAAGCACAAGCTAACTGAATGCATAACTTTATTAAATAAATGCTTTGTCATGAGAAAAGACAAAGATCAAAGAGTAACATAAATTATAAGTTGAATAAATAGTATACAGCAATCTTCACTTTTTAATAAAATGTGAGATTTTTTTTTTTTAAGTACAAAATGCTAAACAGAGCATTAAGCTCTTCTTCCATTGTCAGTTTTTCACAAACTGCTTTTTTTTTTTTACCAACAGTAAGATTATGAGTATTTATTGTTTAATGTAAAAAAAAAAAAAAACAACAAAAACAAAAACGAAACGAAACGACAGAGCTACCGTATGTATGTAAAGCTATAAAAAGCTACCGTAAAATGTGTAGTGAGTATTGCTTAAAGATAAAAACCAGGCAGGAAACTCGGAATCCGGTGTGTTAACAACTGTGTTATAACGGTGGGTAACTTGCGTGGTGATGTCTGTCCCGATGGCAGTGACGGGGTTGCTGGCTGGGGTAGGGAAGGGAGCACAGTACATCGTAGGTTCCTAGCCAGGGCCAGGACAGCGGTCGGGAAGCGAGGTGAACTGTCGGTCGTTAAATATACAATGCTCCGTTTGGGAAAAAAAAATCAACAACGACAAAAAAAAAAAAAAAAAAAAAAACAACAAAAAGGAGAGTTTTCAAAGGGAAGGGGAAAGAAAAAGATGTGTGGGAGGGGAGCGGAGAAATAGTGCAAAATGCTCTCGTACTAGTGGTTTTCGAAGTCCACTGCAGTACAGACTAGGATTAACCCAGCTGCTGAACGCCACTCCCCCGGGAGGTCGGACCCTCCTGGCGCCTCCTCCTCTCGTTGCCAGCCCCGGCCTCGAGCGCCGACTGGACTCGGTGCAAACCCTGCGGCGAGGAAGACCCTGCGCTTCCCACGTGGTGCCGACTCGAGTCACCGGCGCCTCCCCGTGCTCCGTGTCACCCTTCAAGACCCTCTGGGCTCCCTAATCCTCCCCCTTTCTTCTCCCTGCAAATGTAGAACAGGCCCCTCCACGTGCCACAAAGTGCTGAGGACGCTGCAACTCGTTGCTGCTGCCCCGGGGAGCCGGCAAACCCCTTCTGCAGCCGGTCTCTCCCTCAGCCCAACCCCGGTCCCAAACATTAGTGCAGCCTTCACATCTCGTCCTTACGGGGAGCTTCTAGAGAGCCACCAGCCTGGAAGCTCCCACCGTGGAAGCCCAGGAACAGGGATGAGGGCAGCACTGCCCTCACCCGCCTCCTCTGGAGGCCACGTTGGTGGGGACAGCGCCGTCCCAGCCCAGGATTTGCAGGATGGAGGCCGATTGCAGGGAGACATCGGTGCTCTGCGCTCACCGCGAGCTGCTTCATAGGCAGAGCCCGGCGCAGCGGTGAGGCTGACCCAGGATGGTCAGGGTCCCATGTCTCCCCATAGCCAGGGGAGCCCCGTTACACGCAGGGAGTCGCCCTGCGTCCCGCTCCTTTCGGCAGGCCACGGCGAGCCGAGACCCCCTCGCCAAGCTCCAGCCCCAAAGCCCGTGGGGAGCCGCGGGGCCTCCCAGCCCTCTGCTCCCACCCCACCGGCCCGCACGGCTCCTTGCTCTGCAGCCAAAGGCTTTCAAGTTTTGGGAAATCAAACAACAAAACGAACAACAACAATGGAAAAAAATAAAAAGCAGAAGAGAGAACAGGGAGGAGAAGGAAAGAAGAAAAGAAGGGAAGAGTATTGGAGGAAGGTGGTACTGGCCTATTACAGTCAGGAGGTTTTGCAGGGGATCAGCAAGCACGGGAGATGGGAAGTTGTTTGCGGTGGTAGCTCTGTGGCCCACAGCTCCCTTGGGGTTTTCAGGGGCTCCTCCTCCTTCATCTGCCTTCTTGACCCGCACTCCACATCCCACAATCACCGATTCATTAAAGCCCCCCAGCCCACCCTGGTTGCACAGACCCAGCTCCGTCAGCCCAGCAAAGCCTGGCAGGGTCCTTTTCCCCAGCCCAAACGCATTGGTGATGCTCCCCTTTAGCAAGGTGCGTGGGGCTGCCCCGCTCCTACATTTTGCGGGGAGGTAAATCTGCATTTGGTGGCGCTCCCCTTCTTTTTGGCAAGGAAGGAGGTCTTCAAGCCGGCTCCCAGCGCTCCCTGTTGCGTTGCAGACGGGAACTCCGTGAAGTCTCTCAGCTAAACTCGAACTCAACAAGACTCTACAGAAGGCAATCAGGGTCACACAGGGGCGGACGTACACAACCAGTTGCAGCCACCCATGGCCCTGTTGCTCCACACCCAGGAGGTGAAGACACGAGCATGGGAAATGAGAAGTTCTCCTTGACTTCTGGTCCTGCCATTCCTTGGGCAGAACAAAACATCTTGCTTGGGCCATGCTCCCACAGGGAGGTGCTGGTGGTCCATGTCCCACCTGATCCGGGGCCTGGCGAGCAGGAGGTGCACTGCTCCAGGGAACCAAAGCTGTCCCGTGGGAGGCTGCTGAGGACATCCAGCCAAGCGATGTCCTGGCCCCACTGGCAGGCACTCAGTTAACCAGAGCCTTTTTGCCCACATCCAGGAGGCTAAAAAGGGCTTTGGAAGGAGCAGAAACCCTTCCTCTGCTCCAGAGCAAAGGCAGACAGTGCCGTGCTCTGCACCAGCGCCCCGTGGCTTCCCCAACGTGTTGGGTGACGCTGGCTCTGGCCCTGTGGCAGCTGCCCCTCGCCGTCCGTGCCCATCCTCGTGTGCAGCAACAGCGCATCCTTCCGCAGCCGCTGCGCGAGGCGGCCGGGTGAAAACCAGCTTGCACTTTGCATCCTCAGGGACACGGGCTTCAGGAGATGTCCTGCCCATCTCTTCTGGTGCTGCTCTCAAGCCTTGTCGTATCAGCAACAGTTCCCAGTGAGGGCAAGTTTGTGCCCCGAGATGGCAACGCACAAGTCCAACACATCTCCAAAAATTGCTCTTTCCTTTTTTTTTTCCTTTTTTTTTTTTTTTTTTTCTGCTGCAGGATCTCCTCCAAACACAAGCTTAGCAGAGACCCTTGTCATGGGGAAACAAGAGGGAGCAGTCCCAAAACTGAACATAAAAAATAAAAACAACACAAAGCAGGAAGGCAATTAATGGCTGTCTAAGCAGGCCTGCGTCAGTGGGTCTCTGCTGCGGTTGCTGCTGTCACTAAACAAGTATCTGGATCCTGCATTAGGCTTGAGGGCCCTGTTGCAAGGGCATGATCATGATGGGGAAGACAGGGCCAAGAGGAATCGGCTGTGGCAAACGTGCAAGAAGTATCTCAATACAAAAGGATGGAGACGACATTTTCCAACCCATGGGAAAGGCTATAAATCAGCCTTTGGAAAAAAAATCTAAGACAAAACAAAGTGTTTTTTTTTTTTTCCCTTGGAGCAAATGATTTTTTTTTGTCTGTGAAAAGAATAATAAAAAAAACTCCATAGCTGGTCTTCCTTGTGGCAGCAAAGGGTGGTGAAGATTTTTGGCCCCGATCCCTCTGTCCCCACACATGCCTGCTTAGCACAGACACTGATGCCCATCTGTGAGATCGACGTTCGCAGGGTCCTCATCCCGCAGACACTGATGCACCTCCTGAGCCTGCTCCTGTGCTTAGTCCAGCAGATTTCTTTATAGGGGCAGCTCTCCCCCTGCTTAGAGTCAAGCCCTCGAGATTGCAGGTTTTGAGGCA
Source organism: Crypturellus tataupa (assembly GCA_034781795.1). Taxonomy (NCBI): domain Eukaryota; kingdom Metazoa; phylum Chordata; class Aves; order Tinamiformes; family Tinamidae; genus Crypturellus; species Crypturellus tataupa. The sequence goes on from JAWLRI010001089.1 coordinate 5,057,479, forward strand.
AGCTTTGCAAGGAGGCAAAGACACATCTGTGCACACACGCACTCGTGCACACACACACAAACACATGCACACATGCTTCCACACCTGGATGGGTAACTTTCAGAGTCCAGCTTGTCCACAAATAAGTTGTCTGACCTCCCAGTCAAGAAGAACTGGATTGAGAAGTATATGTTTCCTTTTTGGATTGCTTCTTTTTCAAGTCCACAAATATTTTGTGTGCAGGAGCTGTTTTTCCCTCCTCGGCTCATCTCCAGACTCAAAGCAAACCATTCAACTCCTTCTCCCATTACACTGCTGCCTGGTCCGTGGCACTGCTGGAATCTGTCTGGATCTGGGGCAATCGTTTGAGATGGAAATCACATCAACTTGAGTGAGTCCCAGCGATGTGGGCAGGGAACTCCAGCAGACTGGTGTTAGGAGGGGAAGGAAATGCTGTTCGCCGCAAGGTTTCCTCTCAACACCATTTAGAAAATGACTAGCTAATCAAAAAAAAATAATCCACCCACAACCCATACTAGAAAATCACCAAGCCAGAGAGCTTCCTACATCGGCGTGGCCTCTGCTCTGCAGCAGAAGGGTGCAGGTGGCACTGGGGAGAGGCACAGGCAGCCGTGGGATGGTAGTGGCCGACGCTGTTTTGTCTCTGGCTCTGTCCTTTCCTTGCTAAGTCCTTGTTGTCAAGACGCTGCTGTAGATTCCGAGTCCTCAGTTTCTTTCAGGGTTTATTTTTCTCTTTTCTTTCCTCTTTCCCTTCTTCTTTCTCTCCTCTTTTCTTTTCTTTTCTTTTCTTTTCTTTTCTTTTCTTTTCTTTTCTTTTCTTTTCTTTTCTTTTCTTTTCTTTTCTCCTTTTTTTCTTTTTCTTCTTACATGAGATGAAAGGAATCGGAGTCCTGGGGCGCAGGGAGGTGCGGAGGGGAGGGTGGAAGGGAGCCTGGGATAGTGGCGGGGCAGAGGGAGAGGGTGCAAGTTCACTCCACGTTGCTGCTGTCGAACGCATGGCACTGCAGGTCTCCGCTCAGGTAATCAGTCCCCGGCAGCTTCATGCCGTATTTGTCCACGCACCAACACAAGCCGCGCTTCCGGCCTCGGGATGGCTTGCACTGAGGAGACACCCAAGGACAGAGATGAGGAACTTGCCACAACCTCTCTGTAACTCTTGCCTTTTTTACCCAGCAGTTAGTTCAATGCCCTGGAGAAGGACCTAGTTCTTCTCTCTGCTTCTACCATATCTCTGTCCTTGCTGCTTCCCAAGCCTGAAGCTCCCTGAGTTTTCCTTCCCCTCAACCCTCCAAGCCAAAGCTGCTCTTTTTAGGCAGGACTGGCCTGTGAGCTGTTAGCAGGGCCATCTGCAATTAATCCTCCCCTGCCAGGCTTGCAGCAACCCTCCCATGAGCCTGGCAAGGAAAACCTCCATATTTCCATCTTCAGCAGTGGCAGTGAAAAACCTCCATGCACAGGGAGTTTCTGCCCTACGCCCCTCTCTGTCCTGCTTTCGAGGAGGGTCCCGCAGAGCCCTTTCTCACCTGCTTTCGCTTGTAGAAGCCCTTTCTGTCGCAGTTGGGGAGGTGGACAGCCCGAGGGACCATCCGCTGGCTGCTCTTGAGCTCCTGCAGCGATGCCTCCATGTGCCTGCGGCAAGGGCCCTGCCAAGAGAGCAGAGGGAGCCGCAGTGAGCCACGAGGTGCCCAGGCAGCCCTGAACAAGCACCAAGCTGCTAGTGCCCCCGGCTCCCCTCCCAATCTTCAAGAGGTCAAAGCCCCGCTGTGCCGAGGAGCAGAGGGATGGGTGATCGCTCACCAGCTCGAACTCTTGCCGGAGCTCGGGGATGACGACACGGGGGTGCGCTGTGTTCTCGGCCATGCCCACAAACTTGGCCAGGGTCAGCTTCTTCCGACGGTCCTTCTTCAGCGCCTCAGCTTTGAGCTCGGAGAGGCGCCCCGGCTTGGGCCGGTAGGCCTTGGGTGGGTAGGTCTCTTCCGTCATCTCTGACGTGGTCGGCTCCTCGTGCTCTCGGGATTCCCTTTCTACTGCAGGGGAAGAGATGCCAAACGATCAGTTCTCCCAGAGCTTACCAGGCTTTCTTTTGCACAGAGACCATCCTGCTCCATCTGAGCAAACATCGTTGCACTAGGCAGGAAGGAAATGAATAATCAAGATCCACAAAAACTTAAGTCAGCACATTGTCCAACAGCTCTGTTCTCATAAAGCTGAGGATGTCTATCCTGACACAACCCACCAAGGCTCCAGTGGGAAGAAAATGATCCAGTTGAGCTACAACCCACCCATCATCAGCTGGCAAGGAGAAGCTGTGGTAGCCAGTGCATGGACCACATGCAGCCCTCATGTCCAAGGATACCCTCCTTGAAAGCGTTTTTCCCAGCTCCTAAGGTCTGGGCTTTTATCCCACAGTGTGGGATGTGGTGTGGCTTTCATGTGACCCCAAACAGAGAAGACGAAGGCCATGGGGAGCACAGAAGAGCCAGGAGTCTTGGATGGGCTCCTGCTTACAGGCCACTATCATTTGCAATGGGTCAACAGAGAAGGACCATTAGGAGGATTATCCTACACCCAGAAAGGACCAGAGGACCCACAAAAGGTAGTGGAAAAGCCCCTCTTCGGCAAGAGCAGGAGGATTAAGTGGCAAATTTATATCCTACACCCACTTGCTGAAGCAAAGGCTAGGGACACTCACAGATGAGATGATTCCATATTCAAGGTCAATCACCAACACAGCAAAGTCACCACATGCTCAGACAAACGCCCTGACAGCGATGCCAAAGGCACAACTGAGAAATGCTGCAAGCTCCAGGGCCCTCCGTTTGCAGTCCCCGTCCTAGGGCGACCCATGTCCAGGGACTAACCCAGCCCTGGTTCCCGGGCACGTGCTGCCTGAGCCCAGGGTAGCCCTGCAGAGCGATCCCGTCCCCCTGTGACTGCAGCCACCAAAGGGAAGGCAGGAGGGTATTCAAACTGTACCCACTGCAGCTGCCTTCTATGTGCCCCTGCGATCAGCCCGGCGTAACCTGTACCGACAGGATGCAATCAGGAGTTCTGCACGGTTATATATAGGAGAGAGCTGGTGACAGGCTAAACTTAGCTGACTTGTGACCTTTAATACGGCCACTGGAGTGAAAGAGGGATATTTCTGGACTAAATTTGAATACAGTTTTAAGCTCCCGAGGCTTCAGGTCTTCCAGTCATTGGTTCCCAGCTGGTCTGCGATAATGCCAGGTTGGTCCTGCAGCCAGCAGGCAGGAACAGGGGCGATAGCACAACGAAAGGCACCAGAGAAATGCTGCAAACTGTGGGTTCACTCTGTGGGCAGCAATGTCTCCCTGCGTGTCCACGGTGTCTCTTGGTACCAGTGAATCCAGCCTGTGCCCATCCCCTCCTGTGAACCCCAGCGGTTTTACCCCTTCTTGCAAGTAAAATTGCATGGAGATGAAAGAAAAGACTCCAGGGCTGAAGATAAGAGCTCATAAACCCCCCAAAGGCCTTCAGCAGTTTCCCTACAGACTGATTTCTCCCTAGATGCAGCCCATGGGGTCTCTGCAGCCCCACGGGAGGCGAGGAGGAAGGCTCCATCCTGGCAGGCAGCTCAGCGAGGCCGGAGCGAGCTGCTGGGGATGCCCAGCGGGTCCTGCCTGCTGGGGACACGCTGCTTGGCAGCAGATGGCAGCACAGGTCTGTCACAGACTCAGTGTGGTGGCCTGGAAGGTGGCCAAGGGGAGAGGCTGGTCTCAGGGTCCCCTAAGGCGACACATCCATCAGTCTCCCCTCTTCTGCCAAGGCAAATCTGCCTTCTCCCAGCTCCCGATTCTGCATGGTAAAACTGGAAAGCTCCCCACAGATGCATTTGGGAAGCAACCCTTTCCATGAGAATCCCAGACTCAGCACTGCCCAGAGCAACGTGAAGGACCTCGTGCATCATCTCTGGGATCTGCACACCTCCCCAGTATGAGATTTTCTTGCAATTTTCCCTTACGAGGATCAAGTGCCTTTTTCTTGCTAGAGGACTCAAAATCACTCCGGGCACCAGGAGGGAAGTAGCTTATGTGACCAGAGACTTGCCCAGGGTCTGCCAGCTCCAAATTAGCACCATGTAACCACGGAGCCTGGGACTGTACTGGAGAACCCACGCAGGCAGGCACACGAGCTCCAGAAAGGGGCAGCACGGGAGGAAAGGTGACCTCGGAAGGGGGTTCTCCTATAAGGGGATGATGGACAAAGCACAGGGAAGGAATCGGGAAGCACAGAGCAGGGAGCTGCTCTAGCTCACTGGGAGGCTTGATTTTGTAGACAAGTATCTGCTGCCTGCTGCTACTAATCATCCGTGCCTGTTACACCCGCAGGCTGCCAGAGGACTTGCTGTTCTGCCCAAAACCCCCAGAAGAAGCCATGTTCAGCTAAGAAGGACATACAAGCCAATGCATGTGATGTTGATATACAGCCTTTTTGATTATTGTCATTACTATTATTTAGAGTGTGAGCAATGACATTACACAACTTTTGAGCAGAAAGATATTGAGGGTGTGATGGGGATCCCACTTGTAGCATAGAAATGGTAAATGTTACGAGCAGGGACCTTGAGAAGTTGCCTAGTCCCTTCTGTGCCCTCAAACTGGGCCAGCTCTGTTCTGCGGTGTTCATTGCAAGATGGAAATGAAGGCTTACGTTACCTAGGGCTGAAACACAGCCACTTCTAGAGCAAAAAGCGTCACCTGTTGAACAGCGCGATGCAGCTGCGTGCAATGCCTCTGCCCTCCAGTGGAGAAGGATTTACCTCTCGGAAACCTCACTGTATTCCCAGAAAGGGAATATTCCCCAGTGCAGGACTTGGCAAGTGACCCCCTCCTTCTTTTCCAAAGGGCTCCTTGTTATTTCAGGCTCTGGCAGCAGCTATCTTTGGAGGATCTCAGTTTCTGTCCCACCTGTGTTTTCCAAACCTTGTTGGGTGATGACACCTGGGCTTTCTTTTTGTGGGGAAGGACAACAGCTCTGGGTCAGGGACATATGCAACCAACACTGGCGCCAGGGAAGGGAAAGGATTTATGGGAAAGACTGAGGGAAAGGGAAGAATTATTCCACACGGACTGAAAGAAAGACTTCCCATTGAAATTGGGACCCCAAAGCACTAATCAAAACCAGATCCGCACGCTCCCTCCTCGTTTCACCATAACAAGAAGTCCCCGTCACCAGCTGTCCCTGAAAACAGTCTTTCCCTTGCAAATCTTCTTAGAGATGTCCTTGTTTTTCTTAAGACTGGGTCTTCTCCAGGAAGTCTGTTCCCAGGTCAGTGGCTAGACAGAGTCCACCCTGAACATCATCCCTAGCTCCTCTCCCCATTTACTTCACTCAGATGGAGGAGATTTGCCTGACCGATGCTGAAACTCCCTGGGATGAGCAGGTAAGTTTCTCCCCAGCCTGGACTGGAACCTGTGATCTTAAGGGCAAAATAAAAATCTTCCCCCATTCTCAATCCCCTCCAGCCTTGTCAGCACACCGGGACAGAGGCCGTGTTTGCATTCCTGAAATGTAGGCAAGGAAGAGAGAATGCAGGCAGGGGAGGGCTGCCGAGCGACGAGGGTCATCTCAACTCGCGCCCTTTGGCAGCTGGAGCTCAGAACCGAGCAAAAACATTCCTAGGCTCCCCAGGGGACACGAGGAGCAGCCCAGGCAGAAGGCGGCTTTTTATAACGTCCTAAGGAAGAAAAAACTCGTTTCCATTTCCATGGCCGGCGCTGCAGAGAGGCGAATGTCCCCTCAGCGCCCCGGTTGCGGTGATGGGGCAATGCGGGCACCGGGGGTGGGCGCCGCGTTGGCTCAGGGTGACGCCTGGGGCTGGGGGCACCGCTGCTGCGCACCGCCGCCCCGGTGACCTCAGGCGGTGACGTCAGGAGGCCGCGCGCGGCCACCGTCCAGCGCGAGGCTCTTTGGCACCCGCCGCAGGAGCAGCCGCCAGCGCCGCGGATCCGGGCTGCGTGCGGCACGCAGGGCGGGGGCTCCCGGCGAGCCCCTGCGAGGGCCCGTGGACTTTCGACGAACTTTTGTGCTTTGGTGGGGACGCGGCGGCGGGGCAGAGCGCTCCCTCCGCTGGGGCTGGACGCGCGCGGCGGGGAGAGGCCGGGAGGAGGCACCGCACACCGAGAGCAGAGAAAAACAGCCTGGAAGAGGCAACCGCGCGGACCGCGGCCCCACCTCCCCCAAGGCCCAGCAATACGCAACAGGCATTTATGACAGATCAATGTCAAATAACACCCAGCTGCTAAAATAGAGGCTTTCGGTCCTCACAAGATGGCTGAACTACATTGCTAAGTTATTTGGAGAGATAATTGTGCCCTCCAAATTGTGATTTACCCCATCATTTGGCTTAGGCGCTGATCTTGCAGTGGAATGACATATCCCTGGAGGTCCCAGTTTCTCCTCCTGTGACTCTAGTGGTCGCACTTAGACCTTTGAAGGGCTGATGTTAAGCAAGATAACCCTCACCAGCTCTTTTCTGTACTGGTCTCCTCATGGCCTGTGATAAAGCTCTTGAGAAGTAGTGTAAAACCAGACAGTTTTACAAGTGCCAGGAATAGCAATAGGAAAACCACTGGGATGTATTTTCTCCACTGGGAATTAGTTATTCTCATTTTCTGCTAAAGGCTGAAACATTTGCAATTTGCGGGTGGCTCCAAGGAAGTCTTTATCTAGCCCAGGATCATGAAGTGCTCACAGAATGTCCACTCCACCTCGGTATGCGCAGTCCCCTATCAAGGCTATAAGAGCAAAAATGAAAGTAGTCCATGGACCATAGCCCAAAACTCAACTCAAGCTCCATGACTCCCCAGAAAGGAGCTTGGGGCATCATCAATACAGTAGATTCCTGCAACAGCAGGGTGAGAGCTCACTCTCCAGTCACTCTCCAGTCCCACAGAGATGTGCTTTGAGAGAAAGCTTTGGATCAGTAGGGCCAGGTCCAGAGAAGAGATGGAAAAGCAGCCAGAGGACTGGCAGGACTGAACCCTCAGTTAAGACTTACCTCTGTTTTATAAAGTGAAGACCCAGCAGGATGCTTGGGAAGAGCTTGGAAATGTCTCACCGGGTTTGGAAAATGGGGACGGATAGCGGAGGGACGTGCCGTGCTGTGGTCTTTGTCTCTTACCAGCTGAGCTTTGCTGAACTGACGTAGCAGACCAGCTCTTTCTCAGCAGATTAATGTCTCCTCAGCAGAAACCTATAAATGTAGATCCTAACATATCAGCCAGGGTTCACTTGTAGAACGTGAATATCGGGCATTTGGGATGCCCTCAGGTTCGCACAGGATTCACGGGAAAGGCGGACGATTGTCCTGATGACCTTCAAGTCGTCACACAGAGACAGATGGGGGAGAAACGCAGCCCAACATATGGGAAAGGAGCTCTCAGGAGAAGAAGCTCATTTAGCACCTTTCAGTCTGCTCTGGAAGCGCAGGACCTATCTATAGGAGCAGATCTCTGGGTCAGTGCCACTTCTTCACACTGCCAGCAAATGCCACAGAGGTGAGAGGCAAGACTATGAGAACTGGAAGGATCAGAAAGGACTTGCACTGCTGTACACCAAATGATACCTTCCTGAACTGCCTTTCCTTCCTGCAGCTGCAAAATAAGCCCCTGGAAGTGACACTCCAGTGCAAGGAGCAGAGCAGGTGTAGGTATGGGGAGCTCTTTGACACAGGCTCCTTCTCTACATATTGCTAGTTTGCTCCGCAGGCTCCAAGCACCTACACGGGGCTTGGGCTTGAGAGGGCCAGGCATGAGAATGGGCTGGATCTCCAAATATTCAACCAGTAAGACATTTAGGACACTTTCTGGAGTCTGTCCCTCCTGTAAGTAATTTCCATTTCAATGAACTGATGCTGATGTGCACCATCTTGCAATATTGCAGGCACTCTGTCTCTGGATAACTGCTTTTATCAGCATAACACTTCCTGAACAAAATTGTCTTCCAGGGAACTGAACTGGCAAGTGGAAGGGAAGGAAAAATTCTGAGATCAGATTTACATCAAGAAGCTCCTGTTGGTGATTCACTGATGATAAGAAGATAAAATGTATTTCCTTCACATCATCTGCAGATTACAGATGTTCCCCATTCCATATGCTGAAACTGCAGAAGAAGTTGAGAGCTGAATTGAAAAATGACCTGCAGAAATCTAAATAAGTCATCTTGCAGTATCACAGTGACCAAAACATGCTTTTCCTTCCTGGATAGAAGGAAATCATTCAGTCTTTCTTAGCCTTACACCTTTTCTAACAAATCCGTATCAGTTGTAGTAGAGAAGGCAAGAAAAAGTCACATTAACACAGAATTGAGACTCACAGAAAAAGACTGTGCATCTCTCTTTATCTAACTGAATGCAAAAAGGTGAGTAAAATTTGGAGTAGCTCCTTATAAACACCATAAACTTATGTACTGACAATGTCTCGGCAGGGCTTATCTGTGGCAAAAAGAGAGAAAAACTCTTAATGGAAAAGAAATATGCCTTCAGGTCCTCTGAATGAAGACAAAAGGGTCTGAAGGGCCCAGCACCTGGCCATCACAAGGGAAGAGATCACCTGAAAAATGTCTTGCTGCATCTTTAGAAGGTGTGATGGGTTGGAAGAGAAACCTAAAGCATCTAACACGAGTCATTATTATATGGAAAAGAAGGACACAAGCATAACTCTTCAGGACGCAGGTAGTTTAGCAGCATTGAGGAAACGTGAACAGGAAAGATGAGTAGAGAGTTTTGCATTGTCTGTGTGAGCATTTCCCTAAAACTCAGCTGAAGGTGGGTTTCATTATACAGTTCAAGAAAACTGAGCCTGAAAGCAGATGCTGCCAGAAAACTGACAGTATTTTAACCACTGAAACGCAAACATGACAAGTCATAATAGAGCCAGGTGCTAAGGCCATAAAAATACAACCATATCCAGGAAGAGTGTTTCCAAAGGCCACCAAAGGCTGGGATATCACTGTGGATGCACTATAGCATTTTACCCTCAGAACAACGTGTAACTAAGAGGAAATCTCTGTGATAAGGGAGATGATCCTGAGGAGAAGGTGTCCTCCCAAAGACATCACCACTGAGGTTTACCCTAAGCTTTCTGGACAGCTTATGGCCTAGGGTGGCTTTACCTTTTGGTAAGGGTTTTGAGTGCAAAGAGCAGAAGCTCTTTACAACAGGCTTACTAGAACAGAATCTGTGAGAGATCACTCCCACTGAAGGTTGGAGGTTTCCGCAAGATCCATCCCTACCTACATTACTGGGAATGTTTGCCATCATCCTCAACAGAGGAGCCAATAACTGAGAGAGGTAAGAAAGCTGAGCCCCTTGACCCTCTGCAAGAGATGAAGGCACAACAGGTACAGTAGGAGATGCACCTCTGGCAGGGGCTGGAGAAGAACTGGTCAAACACTGCAGATAGTTCAAGTATGCAACTGCGATTGCAACTCCTAGCCTGGATTAATTTCTGTGCCTTCAGCCTGACTTTAAAAGCTCTGCCTTAAACCAGATGGAAAAGACCTGTTAGCTCACCCATTGCTCATGTCTTTGTCAGCAGCAGATGACGCATTGTCACATGTGCGCCCAACCTCACTTTTAAGAGCTCCCAGCGAGGAAATTTTCACCTCTGCCCTCAGGATGCCCTTCAACTTTCTCAATGAGTCCTTCTGTCAGGAAGTAGGTAGAAGTCATGTTAAGTAGTACCACAAACAAGCACAAGCCTGATGTTCACACTCTAAAAATATCATTAGGCAGTAACTTGCCCAAGTTGGATCTTCAGAGGATGAACCCCACCTGAACCTGAAAACAGAAAATGGTTCTACTAGTTTTATAAAGTAAGAACTATGACTACTGGCCAACTTTGGCCCTAAAGTTACCTTTAAGATGCCTTCACTTTCATGTTTAGCTGAGGGATTACTTCCTTAAATACCTGTCAGGATTATCTTCTTGCCCTTCAAAAGTAACCAGACCAGTTACTTCTATCAACATAACAATTATGTCCATCAGTGGACCAGCTGTGCCCATCCAACGAGAAAATAAACCAGATGCTGCAATAACAGTCCTACAGGCAGGCAGGTGCTAACAGCTTTCAAATCCTACTGGAGTCAACAGTATCTTTGGGTTTTTGACCTCACAGTCTTTAGATGATTGAAGCAACTGCCTCGCACTGAGAAAATTAGGCATCCGAAGGCCTGTGATGTTCTGGACCGCAGGGCCTACAGAAACTTTCACAGCATCTTGCATATTAGCCCTTCTAGGCTGATAATTAGGAAACAACCTGTGAGTTCACTGAGGTGGTGCTGAAAAGGCGTTTTTATACTTTGCGTAAAAGAAGCAGTTTCACGGGGACTGTGGGCATGAGGCAAAGTGCCGTGAAGAGGACAGAGGTTCCGACAACAAAGGGAGCAAGGCTCTATGCAAAGACTGTCAAGACATGCCCACTGACTCCACAAGCTTAAATTTAAGATGTCTCTTCAAGTTTAACCTGCTGACCGGAGTCTCTCTGCACCCATTGGAAGATTAGACCTTCCCGCAGGTTTAGCTTTAGGCAAGTGTGGCCCCCAGGCCAGAAGCTGGTGGTCACAGGGTAAGGACTGATGGATAGTTAGCCCTTGTTGTGGAAACACCCCAAATAGCCAGGAGAACCACCAAAACATGCTGAGAAATGGCTTCCTTGGGAGTGAATGTGTCCACATCAAATCATCAAGAGTCCTAAATTTCTGCAGCTCCATTATGCCTGCTCCTACTGGGATTAAGTGCGAGTCAGTGGATTGACATAAACACTAAGGGGTCCCCTTAGATCACCAGCATCAAAGAACCACTTCAAACACAACATCTTGCTGAGAGTTGCCTTGGCTACACAGCTGAAGGAATAAAGAGAGTTTCTGGTGGGGGGAAGCGGGCAGAGAGGCAGTGAAACGCCTCCGGGATGGGCTGATGCGCCAGCCCTGCCCGGTGCCTGGTGACCGCAGGCGGCCCAGGGCTGGGGACAGGCCAGCCCGGTCTGCACCCACCGCCAGCTCTGCAGGACCCGCTGGAGACCCCGGCATGAAGGCTCCATTAAATGGGGCTGGTGGGTCCCCGTCTTAGGAGACCCCAGGGAAAGGGGGCAGTTTATCCGCTTTCCCCCCTCACTGGCAGAGCTGCTTCATGCATTTTGCCACACCTGGCCTGAGGATAAGAAGATAATATGGGTCTTTCTACTGCAAAAAAATGCTACATGATCTACACAGCTAAAAATCCTACAAAATCTACAAAAAATCTTGCATAATGACCTAGGTGGTCATTACTCAGACTGCCAGTGATCCAGGCCAAAATCTTGGGATCATCTTTGACCTCTAAATGCACCACGTATCCAGGTCCTGATGATTCTTTTTCCTCAATACCAGAAGCTGTTTCTCTCGTCTTTGGCCTGCCATGCCTCAGGTTGCCATCTTTTCCCATCTCAGCTCTTGTCCCTGGCTTTTCCAAACGCTGGCTGAGCAAAGAGAAGTGGCCAAGCTCCCCGCTCTGTACCCTGGCATCTCCTTCTCCACCAGTGCCGCTGGGCACCACGGCCTCCGCGGGCATCCTACAGCCCTGTCCCGTGACGTTGCCTTGCCCGAGGCGGACTGCCTGCTCTCAGCAAGCTGAAAAGCGTCTAGTCCTTCACTTGGGTATCTCTAGCTGCCCAGGCCACCAGAGTATTTAACTGCTACTGCCGTAGTCTATCCAGAAAAACAACCAGTCTCCAAGCGCTGTGTGAGTTCAGATCCATGCAGCTGGCTGGGATGTCGTGTCTTGCCTCTATCTCCTTTCTTCCCTCCTGTTGTCTGATATGCTCAGCTGCAGTATCTTATTTCTCAGCCCTCAGCAGGAGACGATAGGTAGGTTGGTCGTTAAAACATTATCTGATCTTCATGTTGATACCTATGCGCCAGTTGTAAGCAGAATTATTGAATGGAAAGAGATTTGCATGTGCTGCCTGGAACATATTCTGCCCCCAGACACAAAAATGCTCCGTGTGTGTGTCTGCACACATGAAATGTTTGTGTGGGTGTGCGTGGGTGTGTGAACACGGGTACACGTGTGCGTATGTTCACATGCGTATCTTCCCTCTGCACGATAATCTTGCTGCTCTGCAGCCCACGCTAAGGGACAGGTGCGTTCCAGCCAAATTCTACTTTTATTTATGTGTGACCTTGAATTTGCACTACTGAGTGCTTGGTAGAAAGCAGATCAGACCTGCTCTGTGACACAGCACAGGTGAAACGAGCTACAACTATTCTTCGCAGCCGGCCCCACTGGGCATTAGGGGAACAAGCCCAGTGGAGGCTGAATCTTCCTCCCCCTCTTCCCAGATTGCTCCCAGCTCTTCCAGTTTGGATGAAGAGCACTGGAACCCCAGCCACTGTAACAATTCCTGCAGCTGCTCCTACGTCTTGCATGCAGTTGGGCATGCTCATAACTGAAAAGCATGAGAAGCCTTTTGATTCAGAGGTAGTAAAACTTCCAGTGGACGTTAGGAGGAAGCAGAGCACTGTGCTATGCGCGCAGGCTGCCAGCAATGGGGATGCAGCCTCTCCTCCTCTCTTTCCTCCCTGGCTGCACTGACTTACACGTGCCACACTTGGCAACAGAAAGAAGCCAAGGGGTATCCTGAAGCTGCCTTGCACCGAAACTGCCCAAGCTCTCCTACCCCTTTCTTCTGATTCTGGTGGGATGGGACAACTCATACCACAGACATGTAAATGCTTCCAGTCACACGTGACTGTATTCCTGTGACTGACTCCAAAGCCACCATAGTCATCTGAGCACAGGATGCTTGTGCTTAAATATCGACAGGAGCCGGCGCACGGGCTTCCTCCAGCATCCATCCCTCAGGCTCGCTGAGGCTCCCATTTAAGGTCAGCCTCTGCTCTCAGTTACCGTCTACAAACTCCGGGAGGGCTCCCCTGGTTTACCTGGAGTCAGTCCAGCTCTGCAGCCGTGCTCATGTGGTCAGGATCGGGTCTGTCCCGCACGCACACGCGCACAGAGCCACGTCTTTTCTCCAGTGAACTCTGCTAGCACCAGGCAAGAATTTCATTTGGATCAACTACTTAATATTCTTGCTCCTTCCTTTAGAAACCAGGCTGCTGAAAAAGCTTTCCAGCCCAGGCCCCTCCTTTCCTGTTGAACCGCTCCATCCCTCCCTCCCCCGTAGACAAACACCGCAAAAGGCCAACTTTCTTGCACCTGATGGATTTCACTGTCTTTTTTTTTATTTTATTGTTATCGTTGTTGAAACTTCAGATCAAAAGAAAAAATGGAGTTTTTCCTGTTTTGGATCCGAGGCTTTGCAGGCCTGTTGCTACTAGCTTTCACCTGGACAGCTCGGGAGCTCTAAGCAGCTCTGCTAAGCGCTGCACAAAGGACTTGCAACTCGGCACTCAATGGATCCTTCCCCCAACGCCATGTGTTTGCAGCCCGGTTCGTGCAGCGTGTCCTGCTCCCATGACCCCTGCCCTAACCCTCACCCTCGGCTCTAACCCCGCGCACCCCGGCCTTGGCGCAGAGCTGCCCACCTGCCCCACCATGTCCCGGGCGCGATCCCACAGCTGCTCCGCGCCTGTAAAACCCGGAGCGTGTTACACGCGTCCAGACAGCGAGGGAGAGAGCCCTATGGGAGGGAAAGAGAGGGGGGAAAATATGCCAGGCAATGATAAAGAACTGCACCGAATATGAGAAGCAGGAAACTTGGGCTCCCTCAGCACTTCTCCTCCGCCTACTTCCAGCTGACGCAGCAAAGACGACTTTCTTAGCGCTAATTCTGTGCCCCCCTCCTTCCCTTCTGGTTATCATTGGCTCATGGTTTCACGAGGAAGCTTGCCAAGTCTTGCTTGCTTTCTAGAAAGAGAGAAGGAATGAGAGGAAAGAAGGAAATATTTGACAACCTTTGTTTTTCCATGTGCCTCTGTAGGGCAGCAGGCTCCAGCTCGTGCCCTCCTCTCCTCACGGAGCTCAGCCTGACCTTGCTGTCTCAGCAGGAGGAAGTCTGGCAGAGCTCCGGGGGAAAGATGGAAAGACGTGGGCTATTTCAAACGAAACTTAGAACAAAAAATCCCCAAAACACACAGAATCCTGAAGCCTGTGCCATAAATGTAGCTCATTCATGGTTTATACCAGGAGTGTCAACTACACCAGTGAAGTTTGGCTTTTGATAAGGGACAGTTTGTCTATTGTGTCCTTTAGGAACAGAGGAACCATCCTGTCAATACCTCCGCACCAGACTACCTAAAATGGGTATGGATAAAGCCTTTTAAACCCTGAATTTCTGACCTCTTCACCAACTAGGTGCACATCTTGCACAGCAGCTCCAGCATTGCTCAATAGGTGTATGCACAATTTAAGAGGTGGGGAAACTGAGGCATGGTGCCTGGAGGCACCACATAAAACAGCTGGCCCGCGGAGAAGCCAAGTCAGGCCTCCCAGCCCAGGGCTCTTTTGCAATACTGCTTCTTGCATCTCCACCACGACTATAAGGAGGAAAGCATCTGTGATTCAAACGGAGCCAGTGCGAGAGCAGAAATAGAGAGAAATGCAGTTTGATCTCCGTCCTTGCCACTGTCACATAGTTTATTTTGCAGAGTGCTGATTCTTTCTCAGCGGTTCCCAGCTTAGGGCCAATTTTGGTCATTGATAGATTGCATGGCCAGGCCAGCTTCCTCAGCACACAGTCCCCGCATTGCTGGCCAAACTGGCAGAGGCCAGAAAGTTCAAGTCAAACTTCATTTCTTTCCTCGCCCCGTTGCCTAGGAACATGCCTATGAAAATATACTTTGTTCTTAAACGCTACCAGTCAAATGCCAAGAGAGTTTTTTCCCTCTCCCATCCTCAGGAATTCCTGATTTATTTTTTATTCCTCTTTGCAATCTCACAAATCTCCAGAGAAGCCCGCTGGTCTCTCAGGGCTTCCTGCAAAAGCCTTTCCAATTGAGACTCATTTCCCATCAGACAAGCCCATTGAAAAGAGCCCCCTGCGGCGCTCGGGGAGCCCAAACTGGAAGCGCAGGTGGTGTTGGGGGTTTGTGTTCGCAGCAACCCTGCCATCTCTCTCCTACTCCTCACCCAAAGGATGCTTCTGACCCCAAGGCAACGAAAAGCCAACCGGTTTCGAGGGGACCAGCCAAAAGATTCACTCGAGGCACCTGCCAAAGGACCAGATTCCTAGGGAAGGGCGAGGCAGGTGGAACGAAAGGAGCTTCGTGCCGAGAGCCAAGGCCGAAGCTCCTCTGCCTGCAAGGGGCACCCTCGCGAGGTGCCCGAGGACCGGCCGAGCTCTCCCTGCGTTTGAGCTGCACGACCGACCCTCCCGATGGCGCTGCCAGGCTCCCGCACGCACACACACACGCGCAGGGTAAATAAACACGGCGGGTGACGTGCCCGGGGATGCTTTGCATAGTTCTGCCGCGAGCGGGTTATTGCAGAGTTTCCTGGGCTCCCAGATAGGAAATCGGCGCCTGTCGCACCCTCTGTACCCTGTGGTAGCCTGCACAGGTTTCCCTATGAGTCCTTACTCCTTCCAGCTCCCTTTCAGCAGACCAAGCTCAGGTTTGTTGTTTCTGGCCAATTTTCAAAGAGGTTGGACCCGTTTTGTCATTTGGAGACGTTATACATACATACATACATATATATATATATATATGTGTGTGTGTGTGTGTGTGCAGACACAGAATTTGGTTTTGCTCTACGGGATGAAACATAACAACACAACCACTGCCTGCAAGCAGCGAAGGGGAAAAATAGTAAAAGCAGCAAGATTTATTAGGTGCTGGAAAGCAGAAACGGATTCCCATTGCGCCAGTATAAGCAGAAGCTTGCTAACAAGCAAAAAATGACTTTTTCCTTGAGAAAAGAAAAAGAAAGCCAGGAGCTTATTTCTGTGGGATTTTCTTTGTCAAGTTGGTACCCCTGCTCCCCCAGAAACAGAGACATCCTCCCTGCCTCCCCTTCATGTGGTGACAAGAGTATTTGAACAAGTGGAGTGATTGTGTCCTTGCAAAACTTGCAGGATGCAGAAACAGGAGGAAAGCAAATGCCAATGTGAAGCAGCACTTTCTTTCATGCTTTCGTCACGTGAAAGGTGCAAAGATTTCCGAAGCTTCGCTTTGCTACCATGCCAGCCTTCATGCTAGCTTTTGGTATATCCTTTTGGATTGCCATCATCTTCATTATTTCTGCACTCGTGGCCTCCCTGTCCCCCGTGCACCTGCTCTCTTCCCTCCCAGGGTTAAAATCCGTTGCCCAACAAAGACTTCCAGCAGCAACGAGCCGGGAAGAGCAGCGGGCTGCAACAACCGCAAGGAGAAAGCGGGAGGCTGGATTTGCCAGGAACAAATCCCGGGGCTGGCTGAGGTCCTGGGGACAGGGCAGAGGGCTGCAACGGGGGCCCTGCATGGAGAGCTCCCTTTTATGTCACGTTTCAGAGCCTGGCTTGGTCCCCAGAGCAAGGCAGAGGGTATGGGCAGAGAACGGAGCCAGGGATCAGGGACCGGGTGGGGACTGGGATACAGGAGAGACAAAAAGGAGGCAATTTGGGAGGGAGGATGCGGCAGGGACTAGAAGGATGCAGCGTAGGGGGCTGGGATGCAGCTGGGACTAAGAGGGTTCATCCGGGGAGTGCCGGGTGAGGGGATAAAGCTTTCCATGTGGGATGCGGCAACCCCGGCATGGGAAGGGAGGTGATGGGAAAGGGCTGTTAACTGATGCAACAGGAGGCACGACCTGGCCATGGATGGAGGGATGGACTCGGGAAATAGCCTGGTGGAAGAGCACCAGGAAAGCTGGAAACTGAGCTGGGGGGATGAGAGGTGGAAGCGCATCAGGAAAAATGGAAAATCAGCTGGGGGAGGGGAGGAGGATGTGGAAGAGCACCCGGAAAGCAGCCAGGGGGCACGGAAGAGCGGCTGGCGCTGTGGAGGGTGGAAAAGCAGCCGGAAAGACGGGAAGGGATCCGGCAAGATGACACAACCACGGGAGGCACGGAAGAGCAGCCGGGCCAGGGGAGGGAGAGCGGAGAGGGGGCTGCAAAGAGGCAGAAGCCACGGCGCTGCGCGTGCGAGAGACGAGGCGAGGGACGGAGACGCAGCCGGGGAGCCGGGAAGCGTCGGGAAGGCGGCAGGGAGGCAGGGAAGGGCAGCGGGAAGGCGGCCGGTGCCCGGGGGGCCCGCACTCACCCGTCTTGGCCTGCTCGCGGTAGCTCTTCTCGCTGAGGCAGACGGCGGTGCCGTGCAGGAGCGCGTGCAGCGGCTTCTCCTCGCCCTGTCGCGGCAGGCAGCGCAGCCCGCGGGCGCAGCGCTCCGTGTAGACGCCGCAGGGCTGCCCGGCGGGCAGGGCGCACGTGAGGCAGCAGCCGCAGCCGGGCTCCTTGACGAGCTCGCAGCCCAGCGGCGGCGGCGGGCACAGCGAGAGCGCCTTGCCGTCGCACGGCTCGCACTGCACGAAGGAGCCGAGGCAGCGCGAGAGGCCTGGGCAGGCGCCCAGCAGCACCACGAGCCGCAGCAGCATCGCGGCGGGGATGCTGCGCTGCGCGGCGCGCGGGGGCGGCTCGCCCGCCCTTCTCCTTGTTCTGATTTCTATTTTTTTTTTTTTTTTAGCTTTCTCCTTCACAAAATTTCAAAAATTGAAAGAAAAAAAGCAAAAAAAAATGAACAAAAAGGCAAGCAGGGAGGGAGGCGAAGGGGCGCAAAGCGGAGCCCCCGCTGGCGAGCGCCCCGCGCTCAGGTTTATTCTCGGTGTGCGAGACCCTCCTGCTGTTGGCAGCGTTGGGCGGGGGGTTGTCTAGGTCTGCTTTTGTCTTATATATTTTTTTTTCCTTCTTTCAGGTCTTTTTTTTTTTAATGCCTCAAAAGGGGCCAAATCCCCCCGCGATCGGCGGGAGGGCAGAACGGGAGGGGGACGGGCGGGAGGGAGCGGGGGGGAGTGGGAGAAGGGGCAGCAACAGGTTGCAGGGGGAGGCGGGAGGTTGAAGGGGGGGAGGGATGGCAGTTTCACCCACTCGCACTCACACTCACGCTCCCCAAAGGGCTGGGAGGAGGAGGCAGGCTGAGGAGGGAGCAAAGTTCCTTGAAAACCAGTGTCCTGCTCTATTAACGCATCGAAGCAGCCAGCAGCGGGGAAGGGGGGGGGAGGAAGGAGAAGGGGATCGGGGATGCGAAGCTCCCCTTCCCGCCCCCTTCTTCTGCAGGAGGAAAAAAAAAGCCGCTCCCGACGCAGCCCCCAGCTGCTGGGGGGAGCTGGGTATGAAGCGAAGTTGTGTTTCGGTCGGCTCTGTTCAACCCTCCCGCCTTCCTCTTCCAAGGTTTGCAAAGGCAAAAAAAAAAAAAAAAAAGCCAAAAACGGCAAAAAAAAAAGAGAAAAAGGCAAAAAAGTTTTCTGCAAAGTTGGAGTATTTTGTTGCAAAGTCTGCAGAGGAGTGGTAAAAAAAAAAACGAGGGAAGAGAAAAAAAAAAGGAAAAGAGAGGAAAAAAAATCCACTTTGTAGATCTCCCAACACTTTTCCCCTGGAGAAGTTTCTAAAGAGACTGAATACTGCAGAACAGGCTGTCTTTTAAATAGACTGCCCCTGGCTGCCTGCCAGCCCCTCGCTGCAATTTGAGATCCCAATGACACCTCAGCTTGACTAGGTGCCAGCAAGTAGGGCCCTATCAGTGCGCGCCCGAGCCCGTGGGGGTGGGGAGCGCAGCTCCTGACTTCTGGGCTTCAAACCCCGGGCGGCGATCGAGGATAATATTATGAGGAGAGACAAGGGGAGGAGGGGGAAGCCGAGGATGGGGAGGGAAGAGAGAGAGAGAGAAGGGAAAAAAAAAAAAAAAAAAACACTTCTAACTCGTCCGTGGTTTTATTTGTTCTCTTGCCAAAA
>JAWLRI010001089.1:5076629-5115658 GCA_034781795.1 Crypturellus tataupa
GGGCCGGCGGGGCGCCCCGAGCCGCCCCCGCGCAGGGGGCCGCGCTGCGCCGCTCCCGGGGAGCGCGCGAGATTCCCGCTTGGAGAAGTTCGCCGTGGCTCAGGGCATGCCAGGAGCAAGGGGAATTTTGCCACGCAAAGATTTGCACGTTTAAGCTCATTCTCTGCCTCTTGCCCTGCAGAAAGTGGGGGAGAAGGAAAGAAAAAGCCATCAGCTTTGCAGCGCTCATCCTCTGTCCTCACAGTTTGTTGTCTTTTGTCTCGCTGCTGCGTTCCCAAAGGGCTACAGCTCTCCGGGACGTGGTGCTTCGCACTCGCCTCCCTCAGTGCTCATTCATTGCGAGGAACCGGGAAGCTGGAAGCGTGGAGAAGGGAATCTCCAAAGCCGCCTTGTGCAGCCGCGGGGCCTGCGCAGGCAGCTGTGCACCTGGAGCAGGAGGGACGAGCAAGCGCGCTGCGAGCAGCGGTCGAGCCAAGGGCTGGGAATCTGCTCCCCAGCGCAGCGCAGCCTGCGCTACCAGGGGAGTGGGAAAGCCACAGGGACCGGACGGTTCTGGGTGAGGTTTACCCGCAGTTCAAGCCAGCCTCCCCCCCTTCCCCACATGCACACACTCCTCCAAAGCCTTCTATTCCTCAGGTTTCTTTTTTAGATCAGTCATCTGTGCAGCTGCATTGCATGGATTTTGCCACTAGAATGCACCCTTATCTATGGTAAGAGGACGGGTGGTTGCTTAAAAGCATTAACTCCTTCTTTGCCAACATCTCCTCTGTTAAGGCTTTTTTTTTGTGCATTTCAAATGTTCCTTGATTTACTCCCTTCCAACCCCGTGTGGATTCTGGGGCAAAACTCAATTCCCTCCTTTTTTTTTTCTTTTTTTCTTTTTCTTTTTTTTTCTTTTTCCCTTATTTTTTTCTTGAAAACCACATTTCTAAGTTTTTTTTTTCTCTATTAAGATTTTCTAGGAGCTTTATTCGATGCTACCTATCTGTTTAGACCATAGTGAACTGTCCCAAATCACGCACCATCAGATAAGAAAAAGCAACCGCCTAGGATATTACCTGGCAATGTTTTAACATGGTTTCTCTGGTGGATGCTTGCAACTTTCACAGCATATAACCTGCATCCTGCCTTGCTTTTTATAAGAACCTGCCTGCCCTGAAGGATGCTTTGCTTTCTCCTCTGGAGATATGGAAGATCTTCCAGAGAAGGAAGGTTAATGAGTGAAGAAAGTGTGCCCTGTAAGTGGCACAAAGACAGCAGGAGTATCCAGAGGGCTGGAGGGAGGTTTTGCTCCCACTCCAAGCTGTCCACGAGGCACAAACGGGGAGGCGTGTGGAGAACTGCCTCCACGGGGCCCGGCTGCGAGCTCTGGCAGCACACGCTTGGGCATGGCCGGGTTGCCCAAGGGCAGAGATCCCGTGAGGGAGCCCTATGGAAGCTGCTCTAACTCAGGGCTGTCCGGGAACTTCTTTTTTTAGGACTTTCAGAGCAGGCCAAAATCAAGATGGTGCCAGTATATGTTTTAGCCATGCTTGTTTCCCTGTTGCGCTGCACCATGAGGCTGTGCTGGGTTTTTCATCCAGGAAACTCTGCCTGGAAACTGGTCTTCAGCCGTGCAATGTGCAGGTTTTACCCATGAGCTGCTTCTGTGCAGCTCCCACATTTCCCCCCCATTTTTTTCCTCCAAAATTATAAATACAGCCTCTGTCATGAGGCTCTTGGGGCTACTGCAAGTCCTGAACAGCTTCCCTGGCAGTTGGGATGGAGTTGCAGATGAGAGCTTGGCATATGCCATCCGCGCGCCTCATGGGGGCTGCCTCACTGGCATCTTTTGCCAACACTCCAAAAAACATCACCCTGGTAAAGAAAGAGCAATAGGACAGTGTGTAGCATACGACTGCATATGAGCTATAGGAGAAACTACCCCTTAAAAGGATCGTATTTCTCTCGTGTTGTGCTCTTCCAGGGGAGAATGTAATAATGTTTGATGTTTTAAGCACGCTTTCTTAGTTTGGGGGAGTAAACAGAGAGCATTCAGATGGAACCAAGGTTCCTATTAGTGTCTTATAATATAATTCATTTCTATAGACCCCATGTGATACATATGGCTCTTTGCTGCAAAAAGAAATTATTTGGAAAGCAGTTACCGTTCTTTGCATCTCAGATAAGTCACACTTCATTATGATACTACTCTGTAATGTGCAAAAGCACTGACTTTGACTTGAGAAGGAGGATGGAACATACGCCTTAATCACTTTGGGCTAATCTGTGTGTTTTGGAGTCACTTGGAACATCAAACAAATTTAGGCAATCTAGAAAGATTAAGAGCTGAAGTACAGATATACCAGCGAGATTTTTTTTTGCTTGCTTCAAAACCACTGTCCAGTTTGTGTAGATCTGAAACTTGTTAGGAAAATGGTATTCTTATAGGAAAACACACACACACATATATCTATTTGCATGCAAGTATTAAAAAACACCAACAGGTGGTGAAATCAGGTGCCTGGGACTGAGTATTTCATCCTTGGAGTAAGAATCCCAGAGGGAAAAATGACACAGAGCAAAATTGGAACTGACTGGGCAAATCTAAGAGGCCACCTGGACACGGGCGCAGGGAAGGAAGACAGAGAACAGCAGGTATTGACATTTAGCGTTGGGGTAAAATGTGGCTTCTTCCCAAGACATTTGTTGTTTCCCTGGCCCCTTGGGAGCCGCCTTCTCCGCGATGGTGGAGGCGGCTTCAGGCTGCCATGGGGAGCGAAGGGAGCAGCCGCCGCAGCGGCGAGTGCAGTAGAGCTAGCAGGGGCTAGGTGGCATACTGGATACGCCGGATAGTCACCTCCAAGGACTTTCTTCCACATCCAGCGAAGGCTGAATGAAATTATCTCTTTGCAGGCAGCTTTCTGTGTCATTAAAAAAACAAAGCAACCGATGCTTCCAGTGAAGACAGCATCAATGTTTTGCTTTCTAACATGCCTCCTGGGGGTATCAATTTTAAACCGCATGTAGAAATGGAGTCTCCCCTCACCAGATCAGTGTCTGGGTGTTCTGCATGGCTGCGTTGGCTCTGTTTCACATTACCAAGGCTCGGTGGCCAAGATTTCCAGCAGCAACTGATGACTAGAGGGCTTCCATGCTTGTGCGGCCCACCTGAGTCACCTGAAGAGGTCGGGGGCTCTGTTAAGAGAGAAACATCAGCTCCTGAGCATTATGAGGCACTTTGAGTCTTTCAGAAGTACCGAAGTATAAAGTCTATGCTGGAGTCTAACATGGACGTTTAAATGATAGTGGCAGAAATTGCTCTCGGGACAAATTCCTCTTGCCTGAACACAGAAGAAATAATTTTCTTCTGCTAACAGGAAAAGACAGATGTTTCACCACGAAAGGCCAGCAAAGGTTCCCCTTTGCTGCTCCATGGACGGGGCTGGGAGCAGAGATCCTTTGTGCTGCCCGCACTTCTCCAAGTGCCTGCACGCAGGCCCTGAACGTGGGCCGAGCTGCTTGGCGCCTCGCCCGGCCCTCGTGCGCGGCCCAGCGCCGCACGGCACGCGGTGACCTGCTCCTTGTCCCAGCAGACAGCGGGCATGAGCCTGAGCGTGGGGACGTGCTTCCCTGGGACATCAGGGGAGTGTGTTTTGGCTTCAGGAGGAGGCTGGCATGCTTGATGGACCGCGGGCGACTGGGGAGAAGCTGCAAAAGCTGCTTCGGGTTCCCTATCTGTGCAACAAATGAGGCTTCTGTATCTCCAAGGAGACTGGTTAGGTTTAAATGGCTGTCTTGGAAAGTGGTTGGAGATCTTCATGTCACTGCTCTGCAAGCTTGAAATATCCCTGTGATTCTCTCACTTTCTACCTCCACCTTCCCCCACTCCTTGCTACCCACATTTTTTTTATTAATTGTTTTAGATTCAGACAATGCCTCTCCTTTGGCCTCAGGCAGACACGCAGACTGAATCACTAAAACACTTTAACGCACATCTGCTGAGGCAGCAAAAATCAGTATCTCTTTTCGTTTTTTTTTTTTTTTTCCTTCTCACTCTCTCTGCCTCTCCAGTATCACAGTCAAAAGGTGACCGAGGCACTAAGTAAAACTGGAACTGGCTGAAAAGGGAAAGTGCTCCCAGCTGAAGTGCAGAAAACACCTGCATCTAATAAAAACAAATGAGAAACATCATCAATAACCAGAAGAAAAAAAAATGGTATAAATAAGAGTATAAATTCAGATGGTCTCTGGGAAACTTGAACAGATGCCCTAGTCTGCTGTCTTCTAGAGGTATTGTGTAATTATTTACCTTGTAGTGCCCTAAAATATAGGGGATTGCTGCATCTCTCTGGTATATGGAAAGGAGCTATAGAAAATGCACTGTGCAGCTGGATACTATGGTAATGGGTGACCCAGAAATACATTAGTTACTGTTGTGGGAGAGAGGGCACTACCTAGAAGAAGCAGGTGTCATCACAAAGCTATTCCTCTCTGTCCCTTTAAGTTTTGCAGGGTTGGATCCGACAAGAGTATTTAGGTGAGGAAAATATACTTGGATTTCTGTGAGAAAGCAGGTCCTTTGCAGCGTGTGCTGGCTGGGATACAGGGATGCGCTCTGCGGGCTGCCCCTGCAGTCACGTGCAGGCACTGCCTGGCCCTGTGAACTGGCAGGGAGCAGCGGTTTGCCTGGAGGAGATGCTCCCGCTCCCTGTGATCACCAGCTCCCTCCAAGAGCTCGCTGTCGAGCCTGCTGCGCACGTTCGCTTCTTAACCTTTGCACAGCACCCGAGGAGCTGGCGTGAATACAACCTCTTGGGCCTTGCTGATTTTTTTTTTTTTTTTTTTTTGGTCTTTATATCACTCTGGACTCTCTCCTGAATCAATATCTGTGCATAAACTGCGATGGATTTGTGGTTTTCACTTCCTTTTGCATTAACACCGGTCTGGAAATATTCATGTCAGATCAGTATCACCATTGAGAATGCACCAAGACACTTCTTCCAAGACGGCTGTGGAGGTGCAGCCCACCAAGAGCCCTGCAGGGTGGGTGTCTGAGGGCACCATTGATGTGAGGGGGTGCGAGTGCTCTGGATGCTTCCTAGAAATAAGGATGTTACCTCTACATCCTAACACTGAAGACGGTTCACAAAGCAGGGTACCTTTTCCACAGAGTTATTGCAGATGTTCTCGGGATACCCAAATTACTCTGAGATTTGGGGATGGGAACTGGCTACTCCTTTGATAGCCCTCTTGACTAGGGAAAACTCCCTTCTTTTCTCCTCCCTTTGACTATTAGATTTCTGTGTCTTGCAGAACTTTCTGTTGTGAGGTGGATGTCTGTGAACTTCACCAGTCAAATTCAGGTTGCAGCTTAGACTTCTGGCTTCCCTGCTGCAAAATAAAAAAAAAAACTGTCTCCATCCCATCCCAAACACACACAAAGAACTTAATCCATGAAGGTCTGTGGAGTCCTCTAAGGGCTACACGTGTAGCATTTTGAGGGTCCTGTTGAGACACTGGAGACGAGAGCTTCTGTGATGGGTACACAGGCTCATCCAAGACTGGATGGAGACAGACACAAATCACAGAGGCCCACAAACAGCGCTTGGATACCTCCTCTTCCTAGCTGCCAATAACTGGCCTGGATGTGGGCTCATGATTATATCCCTTAAGTAATTCCCTGGACTTCCCCTTACCCTCACTGTGTGATTATTCATAGTTATTTTCTAATGGCTGTCCTGCCACTTGTTTTCTTTCTGGCTTTCTTCTTCTTCCGAGTAATGAAAACACATCAATGGCCCTTTTCCAAGAACAGTTATTAAAGCAGTTACCCCCGCCTGTCCCCCCTCCCCTCATTTAAAACCTATCAAGCTCCATTGGATTTGTGGCCAGAATTTGCGTTGAATTACTATTTTGGAGTTGCCAAAGAAAGCAAAACCAGAAAGTTTTGGGGGAAAAAAAAGAAGAAGAGAGAACGTTATAATCTTCCCAGATCACTATTAATTATATTTACAATAATTACAGTGTTCCAGACAGCTACACTGCTGAAAAGCAGGAAGATCAACTCTTGCAGGGGAACCTGTGCATGTGTTTGGCCTTTGCTTTGCCTTGAGAACAAGCCCTTTGTGCTGCACAGCTGATGCTGGGACACCTCTACCCCCAGTGAGCTGGAGATAACACGTACAAGCAGAAAGTGCTGATGGTCTCACATGCCAAGGCAGAGCTCACTCCCCTGAATGGGTCCTAGCTCAATTCACCAATTTCCCTCCTCCTTTGGGGCCAAATTTTGACGCTGTGTTTTGTTAACCCATTCCTGTGACAACAGGCACCAAGTCCAGGGCATGACAGAGGCTGATGACAGGATGAAGAACTGGGAGGGACTGTCTACGACAGTTAGGAAAGACAAAGAGGAATTAAGAGACACCTTCTCCCTCTTACAGACTGAGTCCAATTCAGATTTTCAGGCAATGAGTCCTTGCATCGATAGGTCTAAGAGATGAACACAGCAAATCTGAGCAACCCCTTTAAGTTGAAGCATTACTGATTTGTCCAGAGGGGTGTAGCAACTGGCAAAAAGCAAAAGCATCGAAAGGCACATGGTTCTCTCCTGACCCGACCTCTTTCAAAGGCCCCTATTCTCCGTGCAGTCTCCTATGGTCTGCCAGTGTGCTCCGCTCCTTGGCAAGTCATTCCTTGTGCCACAGCTCAAGTTATTATCTCCTATCATTGCTTGTGCTTAACACACCTTACTTGAACACTATCCCAAGCCAGAGGTGTAGGGAGCTAAATACTCACTATAAGCAAAACCTCAAAGGCGTTGAAATAGCAGGTTTATGTCAGTGACCCAGTTATCTGTTTTCAGAGCTGTTCCACCTCAGACCATCAAAAGCCTCAGATGCCACATATTCATACCTGGAATGTGATAGTTTATCCCTTAGCTAAATGTCTTCCCAGAAACTACAGGTCATGTAGACCACTCAGTGAAGAGCAGAAACACCCACTTACCAGTGGGGGAGCATTTTTATGCAACATCCGCTTCAGCTCTGGTTGTGAATTCTGATCCTCAAGAGTAAGCTAAAACAATACTGACTCTTGAACTAAAATTCATAACTCTCCTGGCTGTGACAAATCATGGCCTCAACAAGAGATATTCATTTTATGGCATATTACAGCTTCCCCTAAAATTTACCCGTCCCCCAGGATCCCAAAGGCAATAATTATCTGTATGTCTGTCCATCCAGTCCCAACAGCTGTCCCACCTCCCCTATTTTAGTTTCCTCTTCTGCTCTACTGTTCCCGGCTCCCTTAGCAGACAACTGTACAAATCAAACAGAGCTGTATGTGGTGTTGGTAAGCCAAACACAGATCTTTCCTGCATTCCTGACAAACTGCGCTGCCGTGGCCCCCCTTGTGGCCCTGATCGCCCAGTATTAGCCATATTGCACAGAGGCCAAGAGATGCAGGGCCCTCCTAATAGGTCCTAACGTAACTCACATGGTAGCTGCAGTGTGGCCAAGGTGTGATTTGGATACCTGTCACACTGGATACTGCAGCCACACTTGTGACTTGCTCTTGTCCCACTTGCTCTTGGGATCATATTGTGTGTTTGTAGGGCACATATTCAGCAAGCAGCTAGATGCCTGCAATGTCAACTTTAGAAGACTTCCTTTTTTTATCCTTTTGTTTTTATTTTTTTCTTTCATTTTCTCGTTTTCTTTCATTTTCCTTTTCCCCTTTCCTTTTCTTCTTTTTTTTTTGTTTTCTTTTATCTTTTTCTTGTTTTCCTTTTTTATTTTCTTGCTTGTTTTCTTTTATCTTTTTTTCCTTTTTCATTTCCTTGATTTTATTTTTTTTCACTTTTTCTTTATCCTTTTCCATTTTTCTCTTCATTTTTCTATACTTTTTTCTGTTTTCTTTTTTCTTTTCCTTTTCTCCTTTTTTCCTTTTTTTTGTTTTCTTTTTGTTTTTATTTATTTTTTCTTTTTCTTTTTTCTCCTTTTCTCCTTTTTTCCTTTTTCCCTTTTTTGTTTTTATTTCTTTTCCCCCCTTTTATTTTCTTTTGTTTTCTCTTTTTTCTTTTTCTTTTCCTATTTTCTTTTTCCTTTTTTCTTTCCCCCTTTTCCTTCTTTTTCATTTTTCTTTATCTTTTTCTTTTTCCCTTTTTTCCCTTTTTCTTTTTTTGTTTTTTTTTTTTTTTTTTTTTCTTTTTTTTTCGTCTTATCTTTTTTACCTTTTTTTTTTTTTTTTTTTTTTTGTTTTTTTTTTTTTTTTTTTTGCTGTTTTGTTTTTTTCCTTTTTTTTTTTTTTTTTTTTTTTTGGAAAGATGCACTGAGACCTGGGAAGTGGAGAGACTCACAGCTCCCAGAACGGATGGGCCCTTTGTGGGCTTTTGTGGAAATGGTGGTGTACGCCACGTGGTCTCACCCTCTGAAAGCTTCTCTCTGATGTGGCAGAATGCCTGTGTAAGAGGGGACAGCTGGAAAAGTGAGAAAAGCTCTTTGGAAAGTTGAATACCCAGGGAAATTTTATGTAGGGGAGACTAACAGAGGTGCTGGACCTTGCAGGATCAAGGGACTTTGGTGTCAGTGTGCGAATTCTGTCTCAGAGCTGGCCTGACCAAATCTCTCCCATTCTCTAGGTGCTGAAGGTTGAGGTTGGTGAGGGGAGGCTTGTTCAGCCTGTGTGCAAAATTTTCTTTCCCTTGCACTGTTTTCCCCAGGAAACATCCTGACTAATATTTGTCCTGCTGGTCTTCCCAGTGGAGAAGAGCATTGCTAATGGTTGCCCAGCAAGAGGCCTTGCTACCTTTCCAGTCTCTTGACACTTTCTGACAAATGGTGTCTGTGATACACTGGCCCAAAAAATTGAAACTGGCTCGTAACATATTGTTTCACTCAATATTAAAAGGAATAATAATAAAAAGAGGTACATACACACATATATATGCACACACAAAGAAGGTAAAATATATATAAAGAAGGTAAATGAAATAACATCATATGCAATCCAGGAGGCAGTGAGAGAAAAAAGGAGTGTGTGCCCAGTACAGAAACAGTGGGGCATTAAACATACAACTGTGTCTTGGGTTTCCCAGACTCAGAGCACACATCAAAGGCCTGAACTTAGTCCAAGCCATCATTTCTTTCTTTTTTTTTTTTTTTTTTTTTTTTTTGATTCTCCACAGACCCATATGAAGTAAGTTCCACAACCTGGGAGGGCAGGCAGCGAGCTTTCTCTGCACTATACTTATTTTCCTTTTACAGCTGTGCTCTGATAGACCCAAAACAAGAGAGAGAGAAAGGGTGACATGTTTGTGCGTAGTGCTGGTGCTGAGTCCTTGGAAAAGCTAGCGGGAGGGCGAGCGGAAAACACAAGTGTCTCAGCAGGAGCCAGCACCCTCATGAGTTTGTGCTGGGAAACAGTTATAGTTCTTGCACTTTTACAGCCTCGGGAAATGCAGTGACTCAACATGCTCATGCTAGTGGGTGACATCTTCGTATTATGATGCATTTAAGTACATCAGGAATTAATTCCGTATCCCCCCCACCACGTGTCAGGCTGAGAGGAACTCAGTCAGACCAGAGGCTTGTTGCTGTACACGTGACGTCATGGCTTTTGACAGCCCTGTTCTCTACGGTCTGCTGCTTCTGCTGCATCTCAGGAAAACACTAGCTAGCTGCTTGCTGCTTGGCTAGGGCACGGGGCTGGGAAAGTTAGTCCTCGTAGGAAAAGGAACTTTTATATAGCAATGAGTATCATCCTTCTGGGATCCATGGACACTTGGCTGCCATCCCTCTGAAGCAAAGTCTGGTATAAACAGTACCCGAAGACACCAGGCTTCTTCTAGGGCAGCTCATTTTCGAACTACAGATGGGAGCCTGGGAATGAACTAGTATGAGCCATATGGACAACAGAGGGTTGAGGGCTCGAGCGAAATGTGGATCAACTTGACAGGATAGACTTAGAAATACAGTGCCACAAAGAGCAACAGTTTCCAACTGAGGTAGGAGGATGATCGGGGATCATCTCCCTGCAGAATGAAAGATTTGGAGAGCCTTTTCTGGGTGTTGATATGTCACATTAGGGAACTGCACAGTAAACACGCAACCTGGCAATGGTACTAACTACGCTGACACTCATATACCAGAGAATGATGGATTCTTCCTCAGGAGAACAAGAACTTCACATCTGAGCAAAAGCCTGTGCACGAATTTAGGCCAAATGAATAAATTCATGCCTCTTACTTTCCTTCATTTTTATAGCCCATTTGCACTCTTTTTCCTGAGTTTTCAGCAGCCTCTTCAATCTTCCTGCAGAAATCTCTCAGAAGAGCCTGATCCAATGTAAACTCTGCTGTAGCAGCTTTCCCAAGGTGACTGGCCCCTGTATCTATTCTCTCTGCTCTCCCTCTGCCTCAAGCCACTACTTGCTGTCACACCCGTGTGGGGTTTTTCTTTGAGATCCCCAGGTCTATGAATGTTGCCTAATTTCCCCCTCTCTTCCTTTAAGACCTCTTTGGCTGTTTACTGGAGTCTCATTTTCTTCATATAGTGGGCAAAATTTTCACATCTTTTATTTTATTATCTTGCTGTTCAATGAACATGAGCATATGTGAACTGGCGTGGTAGAGGATATCACAGAGGTCACAGTAAAGATCATGTAGGACCTTTATCCCCACCCTTCCACCATCTCATCCTTCCAAATTAATGTAGTAGCCTGTAAACCTTAATTATTTATGCCCGCAGCCTCCATCCCATCTCTCTTTACACACCTACAAGTTGCTTGTGTAATTTATAAGGTAGCTGCTGAGCTTTTTCAGGGTTCAAATTAGTTGGGGATGGATCTGAGATGTCCTCAGGCCTGAGAATTTTTGAGGATGTTCAGAAATTGCATTCTTGCCTTTTCAAGGGCCTGAGTGGAGATGGCTCCAGTCCTCCTCACAAGGCAAGTGCTTTCAATCCTTCCTCTGACGGAGCTCAGCTCTTGTGCCTTGGACTCCAGCTGGTTTTCCAACAAGCTCTGGAGCCCTTGGACTGGCGAACGCTCAGCCCTCGGATTGGGAAGGGCCAGATGGCTGCACACACCGTGGTGTGGCTGTAGCCTGCCCGGGATGGCTTAGGCTCGCTCATGTCTGAATCCGTTCCAGCTAGTGAAAATAGCCAGAAAGGCTGCTCTTTTCGCTGAGATGGTAGCTGGAGAATCACCTTATACAAAGTTTGGCCTCAGGATTTCTGTTCCTGGAGCTGCCTGGATATGCTTGTAACTGAGCATGATATATGTGGCTGCAGAATTACCATCCCTAATCTTTTTCCCCTCTACCATAAGCAGTTTCCATAAGCATCATGAGGGAACAGATTAGTTAAGCAACTACATTTCCTGTACATCAAATGGCTGAAGACACGCAGGTTTCCTGGTTTCCAAGGCACCGTAAAATGAAATACAATAGGAAAGGGGGGATGAGATTAATGGGAAAAACGTCACGTGCTGCTCTCAGACACAGCAGCCGCACCAAAAGCAATGGGACTGCGCCAGTGGAGCTGTGTGCAGGATTTGGCCTTGGATCTGTTAAATGAGGACATTACCAGAGTACCAGATTACACGGCCGAGGCCTCTGAAAACAAATCCTGCTAAAGTAGAAAGGATTTGTTAGAAGGCTGCAAGGTCAGGAAAGCAAGATTATTGGTTTAACAGCCTTCTGCTGCACTGGGGACCCCAGGCAATGGCAAGCGCAGCACTGCCCACAGATTCCCATCTTTTGCTTTGTCATTTAAAAGCTTGTAAAAGCAGAACGAGGCGTTCTCATTTCTTTCTCTTCAATATTTGCACAGTTGGGAGTCATTCCTGCTCTGTGCTTTTCTTCCCCCCCTCTCAGAAAGCAAGTGCCTCAATGCCTTTATTTTCTAAATAAACTGAATATGCCCACACAAGAGTGCCCACGAATATTAGCAGCCCAGAGCGCATGACCACAACAACGAACCGTTTTGTAGTGCTGCGTTCATGAATATCCTGTTCATAGCGGCCGAGCCCCCTCTTCATAAACAGCTCTATAGTTTCTGTTAACAAGCGGCCCTCCCGTAATAATCTATTCTGTTCGGCCCAGTACCCTTGAGCAACCTTCTAATAAAAGAGCCCACTATCTCTGCGCAGCTCGACCACAATTAATCCACGTGGCTCAGGGCTCATAAACTGCTTCTCCCCTTGCCAGCTGTTACTTTTGAGTGACCCCACAGCAACAAACCGAGATCCACTGCTGGTAAAACAGCCATATATATTTTTTCTTTCTTTTTTTTTTAATACCTCAAAACAACTTTATCAATAATAAATAGCTTTATAAATAATCTTCATCCAGCCCCCCCCCCAGCCATTTCTGTGGTTATAATTTGCCACCAGCGCTTGTTCTACCCTAGCACACGGCGCCTTCGCTGCGTTGCCTCAGAGCCCTGTGAGGCAATGGGCAGCGGCTCCCGTGGCGCAGCGCTCCCCCGTGAGGGCTGGGGCTGCTGACCAATCCCGCGTCGCCACCTGTCCCCGCTGACCAATCCCACGTCGCCACCTGTCCCCGCTGGCCAATCCTGCGTCGCCACCTTCTCCGCCAGGCAACAAGTGGGTGACCTGTTACCCCAGGCACGGGCCCTAGCCCAAACACTCCTGACAAAATCAACATATTATCAGTAAATAAATCTGTATTTTTTTCTTTTTTTTTTTTTTTTGAGTACCTCAAAAGAGCTTTATAAACAATCCCCCCCAAGACATTTCAGTGGTTATAATTGCGGTCAGTGCTTTGATTCACCTCATACAGAAAAAGCTGCCATGGCTGCATGACAAGGGGGGCACCCACAGCCAAACAGCGCAGTCACCTGCTAATGTTTCACTCCACGTCCTGTTTGTTTGACATGCACGAGTGTAGCCACAACGTCTGGCTTGCTGCACCCCCGTTCTGTATGGGTTTGCTGGTGTCTCAGTGCCTCAGCTCACACTCTCCTAGAGTAGATACTTAAACTCAGTTTCTCTCCTCTATCTGGCCACCAATTTTCATGAAAACCGTAGGAATGCTACATCTTCAAGGACCCTGCAGTGCTGATGGATTGGGCTGAAAAGGTTGAAAAACTGGTGCAAAATAAGGCCAACAGACACACGAATCCCCCTGTGCATAAATATCAGCTAGACACCCGTGAGTCCCTGGTGTCACAGCATCCTGGTGGCATTACGGCTGTGACCTTCGTAGTCTCCACCAAGACCTGCGGCTTGGAATTGGCTCCGTTTCACCCTGTTTTAGCACCTGGGATTGAAATGGATTTTCAGAGCGGAGGGAAGCACAAAGAGCTGGCGCACGGTGGGGACAGGGCTCTGATCTCCGCGGAGCCCCTGACTCGTTCTGTGATCTTCAGCGAGGCTCTTGACCTGCCTGTGCTTTGTGCTACACAGCTGGAAAATTGGAGTTTAAAAAAAAAAATGCAATGGGAACTTTGCTGAAAAGAGCAGATGCTGAGATCTCCTAGGTAAACAAATCACCCAAGCCCTGCCATTCCTCCCCCCTTCCATCCTTGTCTCTTTTTTGCACATTATAGTTCAAGGAAGAAACAGCTTCAAGTGCAAAGTCTGGGGCTGTGTTTTCTTACATGTCCTGGATCCTCCTTTAACTGTGAAAATGTTCAAAGTGAAAACTTGACCTGGCAACAGTTCCTAAATGACCTTGCTTTGGCTGTGAAATCCACTGGAGCTTTGCAGGAGCTGATTTTTATAGTCTTCTCTGGTAGAGGAACAAAAAGATTTATTATTATTATTATTATTTTTCTTCAAGAGGAAACTTTATACAGACTGTGTGTTATGTTTTCTCCCAGCGCTCAAGGTCAAATCAGCAGTTCTTTTCTCGCTGTTCCCCACTCACTTTATATCACCCAAAAAAATAAATCCTATTCCCTCTCCCTCGCTGCAGATACTCCTTAGGAGCACAGAAAGATGACAGAAGCGCAAGCAGCCAGTGTTAGAAATCTGCCATTGCAACCGTACACAGCGAAGCCTCAGCCCTAGGCAGGGCAGTGGCTGGAAATAGAAGCACTGTATTTACGAGAGGGGCTCGACTGGCTGCTGAGTTCAAGTTTACGTTTGGCTCCTTTTCTGGAGGACAGAGCAGTTGTTAACGCTGCTGTGATGGTTGGTCTTGCCCGGGGTGGAAGATGGGTACATGCCCTGACTGTTACTTCTCTGACATAGGAAACCTGCTCTTACCTATAAGCGTACACATCTTGTATGAGGTGTCACCCCGCAGCTGATGTAATCTCGTAGTTTAAAGTTGCTAGTTATAATTACTGAAAGGAGGTGTTATAAACACATCCTAACTCAAGGGTTCCTGGCTGCTGCCTGCTCTCCAGGCCTACCACCAGATCCAGACTCCCTGTAATGCTCCGTGGTATTGGAGATAAACACCTCCGGTGGCTTAGCTTCCAGCCATGGTGAGAAGGTGGCCAAAGATATCGCTGAAGTGAAGATTTGGTATTAATGCTCTCCAGTTCGGTAGTTTGTGCAGGATCAGAAGCTGTGACTGAACATCTGGACCTCAGCTGGAGCTAACTTGATCTTCCTAAAGCACCCTGTGCCAAAAGGCCTCTGCCGAACGCTGCAATAACCTGTTGCAGGCTGCTCTTGCTAGGGCTCTGTATGCAGCACCAAGAACCTGGTAGTAGAAGGGCACTGATGCCTGCGGAAAGGACTGCACTGTGCGTGGCAGTGGCTGTTTGCCCATACAGCCAACATTTGTCACAGCTTGGCAGGCACCCACGAGGGCATACTGCTCTGCAAGCCAGGATTTGGGTGCCTAGACCCTGTGATGAAATCGAGCCTTAGGTGATAGCTAATACTGAATGATATGCTAAAAAGCAACAGGCATCCAGAATGGGCTAATAATAACCTGAAAGATGCATTTTCCCTCTTTGGGGCAGCTGTATTTCTGACGCTGACTCTCCCTGTGGTCACGGGCAAGTCATTTTAACTTCTTAGCCTCAGAAAGTGGGGGTAATAAACACTACCTTTTAGTTTGCCAGCTAGCACCTGTGTTTCATAGGTTTGGTCTGAGGAAAACCATGTGCCAGAGACCATTCCCAAGGCCATTCCCAATAAGCATTAGGGAGGTGGTTGCCACAGTTTGGAGGAGTTAAAGAGAATTTAGTTATGAGTAGCTGCCTTGGGTTGCACCAGTTGGACCTCGGATAATGCTCCCTGATCTCTTAGTTACGAGGATATATATGGCCTGTATTTCCAGTGTTGGGAATGAGACATCACATCATCAGGGTCAAGAGTTACACACTGAGGAAAGGGAAACAGGCCAAGGACATATTACAATATTATCTTTTATTCCCATACACTCTCTTTCAATCAGCCTGTGTTCCCCAGCTAGTGTTTTATATGTGATTATGGGCTCCTGGAGGGCAGAAACCATCTTTTAGCTGTATTTGTACAGGCCCTGGAGCAATGAGGTCACGCTCTCTTCCTCACGCATGATGCTGGCTCTGGAGGAAGGGCAAAGGAGTGCTCCAGTGCTGAGGTATTGCTGGGCGATACAGTCAAAGGGCTGTTTCCTTTCCTTATTCCTTCCAGATTGCTGTGGGTTTATTCATGGCTATCTATCTGAGGAACGCCTGCATGATATTTTGCATTCAAACAGTTTATTTCTTTGTTAAAGACGTTGCTGTGTAAGGAAATGCTCTCCAATAGCCTCACCTGCACGAGAATTGTCCCTGCCACCAGAAAGCTTTGTTTCTATGTATAACTGAAATGT
The DNA here is from genome assembly GCA_034781795.1 of Crypturellus tataupa. Lineage (NCBI taxonomy): Eukaryota > Metazoa > Chordata > Aves > Tinamiformes > Tinamidae > Crypturellus > Crypturellus tataupa. The sequence goes on from JAWLRI010001089.1 coordinate 5,092,387, forward strand.
GAGGTTTTAGGGAAGATTGTCAGAAGCCTCTTTAAGGGAAATTTTTATTAGGTGTTGGCTATCCTAGCTGAGGATTGCTTTACCTCTTAAGGGGGGACATGGAAAGGGATCACAGTCAGATCAGCCTTCCCATGGACCTGCCAGCAGACTACATCCATGAGGGGGAATGGAATCAGTGTGGAGAGCCGTGCTGGACTAAAGAACATGGCCAGGAGGAGTTTGTGAATCCTTTTCCTTGCTGAGAGCTCAGCAGGAGTGAGGTGACTGCTATAACTGGTCGTCTTGCAGAACTGGCACTCCTGGCTTGCTCTGAAACCATCTGCTCTTCTCCCTGCTCCCTGGTGTGGGATGCACTGCTCAATCACTGGGCTTGTGACCTTGCTGCCTTTTTAGAGACTCTCCTTCCTGTCTTCATTTTCCCTACATTTCCAAGCAAGCTCTTCTAGAATGTCTGGAGGATCCACGCTTGCCTTTTTGGCTGTCTGGCAAGTATGTCAAAATGCTTTAGGGAGGGAGGGAAAGAAAGCATGGAAACAGGAGTGGTAGTGGCCAAAAGACCTTTTGAAGACATCCATAAGGATTCTCTTCTTGAATGGCCTATGCTTTACAGCCATGTGCAGGCAACATTCACTTCCAGGTTCCTTTCTATCATCCCAGTGCTCAGGGACCTGACAGAGAGGGCGACCTGGTAGGAGAAACATAACATCTCTTATTTTAAATCCATTTTCCTTGTTGTCTTGGGGATAGGAGACTCATTGGGTCACCTTTTTGTACATCCTGCGTAACTCTGCTGTCCTGTAAAAATCAGATAATATATTTGAAAAGCTACAGGCATGGTTGAGTGCGCAGCTCCAGAGTGCCTTGCAGATCATGTAATTCAATGCAATCATCAGGGGCTCATCAAGGAGTCATTTAGTTTTGCCAGCTAATTTCATGCAAAAATTCTCAAATCATAGAGGCAGAAATTAGGCCCAAGGCAAGCTCCAGTGTGACCAGATAAAAAGGAACGACCCTCAATTGGTCCACATGGATTGTGGATTATATATAAGCGCTCTTATATGTGAGTGGATTATATATATAAACACCAATGGCTCTGCGCATGGTACAGAACCATCTGTGCTTATATATAATCCACTGGAAGCGGACCATTTGAGGAGGAGAGAGGCTGGTGACAAATTATTTTGAACTTATCTATCATGATGGCGGAACAGCAGGAAAAATGAGTAAGCCACGTGTGGCAAAACAAGGGTAGCCACTTCCATGTGTTCCCTAGTGCAGCATTTCCTACTGAGTAGCTGGAGCACGTCCATCACTTCAGACTGATCTGGGAGCAGGCAGGATTAGGCAAAGCAGGAAGAGTGGTAGGAAATAAAGTGATAGAAAGGAAGTGATGAGTATTTTTAGGAAGAATTTGATTTAGTCATGACTGCGGCCAGTGCATTTGGTCAGTTGAAAGTGGAAAGTATGTCACATTTGTCACAAAGCAGGTGAACATGACAGGAGAGCGGGGAAGTTCACTGAAGCTATGGAAGACAGTGACTGTTGGAGTAACACGCTGGAAGAGGCAAATAGGGAGATCTCTACTGTGAACATTATTTGTGTTCCTCTTTTCCTACCCTCTGGATTCACCTTGGGAAAACCTGGCCGAAGGGGATTTAGCTTCTGTTTTGGATAAGGGTGGGTATTACACCTGCTTTATCTAATCTGGTCAGTGTTTGCAGAGTCACTTCTTGTAGCAGTGTTTCCACATTGATAACACATTTTGTTATTGCTGCTGCATGGATCTGAACTTTCTTGCTTTTCCCAGAGGGAGAAATAAATGCATATTATTATATTGACAAAGAGGTGGGGTTTCCAGTGGACCTCCAGATGTGGTTGATAGAGAGTTGTTTTGTGTGTTATGTTTCTGCCTTGCATTACCCGTCAGATTGTGACCCTAATGCAACAGAGCAGAACCCCTCAGCAAGCTGCACTCTTAGAGGGACAGAGAAAGAACAGGTTTCCTGCAGCAAATGTTGCATAATTGCATGACATGGCCCACATGCTCTGAGGCATTTTATTTACAGTAGTGCTTGGAGTTTAGGCCCATTCCAGCCATCTTTGCACATACTGACTTCATGGTGCTAGCTCTGAAATCTTCTTGCGATCATACCTTGTCCTCCCCGACGTCGCACTCAGGCCTGGGCTATAATACCATGCTCTATGTTTTTCAGAGGCTGGATCTAACTGTGGAGGTGGCTGAATCCTGGGTACAAATGTCCAGCTGTGTGAATCCCAATTCATGCAGCTGAGCCACTGGCAGGCAGTTTGTATTTTTATGGGGTGCAATGGGGGCTTTATGGGATCGCAGCAGAGTGTGTGAAGCTGGAGGAGGTTTGATTCTCTTACTGAGTGCATTGCCTGGTATTAAGGCCCATAAAGTGACTAAAGGATGTCACCTCTCCTTAGCAGGAGATACTCAGATAGCCAGGAAAAGGTAGAAACTGCCAACTTTGCCATTTTACTAGACTGCTTGCAGTCTCTCAGATGACTTTTAGCTCTTACAAACTCATGTTTCTCCCCTGACTTGGCTGTATTAATTTTCTCAGGAGACCCAGCATCAGCTGCTTTATTGGAACCCAAACTTGCTGTAAGTCATTTTGTCTTGCTGTAATCAGTAGTAGTAAAAAACTTCCATCCATCAGAAGGCCTTGATGCAAGAGGCTGGTAGTCCTCAGTGCAGCTGTGGTAGCCTAATGATGGAGGATTTAGTGCATGAGGATGTGTCAAATCATAAGACTTGAAGGATTCCTGGATTTTGATGGTGCCAGAGCCTGGGGTACCAGAAGCACCATGTGAATGTAGAAAGTGTGGAGCTGATAACTTGGTACAACATTCTTGAAAGGAAATGGGCCAGGGCATCGCCTGAAACAATTTCCAATGGAGATTTCTAGCTATAAGGGCCAACTGCCCCCAGATTGTCATTCCACTTTTGATATCGAAGTGTGTTTTCTGTCGGGTTTCTGTACTGGGTTTAGGCTTCATAGATTCTCCCAAACATGCAGAGCTTAGTGATTCAGCAGCTTGCGCATGTGGTTCATAGTTTTAAAGGGATGGGATTTGTAAGCTATTATAAATAGAATGGCCTAGCCAAATCTGCCTGCCTGAATGAGCTATCAGCATCCCTAGATGTGGAGGAGAGGCCATCCTTCCCACATGCTTATATATAACACAAGGGAAAAAAGGGAAGCTCAGTAAAGCTCAGTACCACATAAGTTACCAGAGAGTGACAGCTGATTTGCATTTTAGCTAGCACACGTCCAAGAACAAAACACAATTGCTTTCACACACACTCTGGGATTCCTGCTACATGAGCTTGGACACATGGGTTTGATGGACAATGAGTTTTACTGAAGCTCATTGCAAACAAGGAAGAAATGTGATGAGCCTTAAAGGGAGTGTTGAGTGCTCGTGAGAGGAGGTCTGCAAAAGACCTCTGCAAAAAGGAGTCCTGATCCTGGCGCAGGTGTCTGTGTCCCTCCTGGGAGGTGGCGAGCTGAGCAGGTCCAAAGGAGGATCCTGAGAGATGGTCAGGAGGGTGCTGGCCAAGGAGATGCATGAGTTACTGATGCTGAGGTGAAGGATCAGGGAGTCAGAATAATGACTCGTTTTACTCTGGTGGCATCACGTAGAAATACTCCTCTCTTTGGTCATTTTAATTCTTGCTGCTCAAGAGTAAGGTTTCTTTAATTCATTTTTTCATCATGTCTAGAGAAGCTGGCAAAGCACCGTCTGCTGCTTTTATGAGGACAGAAAATCTATCCCAGCACTGAGACGTATTTCTGGAGTGCCACCAGCCAAGTGTGGTGGTGGAAATATCTATGATTCGTTACCTACTTCCCCCTCCCTACAAAGAACAGTCTAATCTGAGTATGCGCCATCCAGACCAAAGGATCCAGTGTCTCTGGTTACTGGTAGCCAGTGTGACACCCAGCAGTTACACTGTCCCCATGGGCCTAACCACTCCTGCTCATGACAAATTCATGGGCTGAGACTTGGGCTCAGGATCCTTTTCCTGGAACAGAGCCCTGAACCTCTCTACAAAGAGCATCACTTATTTTTTCTCACCACCGATTCCTTCCAAAATATCCTTGCTTTTCCTTCCTCTGAGCTCTCGAGAGTGCTGTGATGTGCAGCTCACCAGCTGTCTCTGTCACCTCTCTGAAATGGCTGTGGCAGGGCTGCACCCTGCCTTCATTTTCCAAGTCCAAATGTCAAATCTGCTGGAGAAGGGAAGCAGAGTCGAGAGATAACAGCACCAGCATCTCACCACTGTCAAGCAACCAAGCATTTCAGATGAGCTGAAAAACATGCTACAACCAACCCAAAGTCTGTATATTTAGATTCAGGCTGCTCTTTCATGTGTCCCTCCCCATGCTTTTTTTTTTTTTTTTTTTTTTTTGCCAGTTAATATGGAGCAAAATCAGGACTCACAAGGCAACAGGGTCGCCTTTGAGCTGCCATTCCAGACTCGGTTTGTGTTGAGTGTATCTGTCTTGGCCAGATACGGAGGCACACCCTTGTGAAGAAACCATACGACCAACGGGCTGCACCTGGGACTGCAACTAGTCACAGTTGGATGGGTTTCTGCTTTCAGACCAGCCTGCTCCAGCCAGCTACACACATCCTCCAGGCAATTTTAATGTTCCTGGAAAGTCCTCCCAAAAACAATCACATCATCCAGATCAGCTGAACATGTGGCCCACTGAACGGCTGCCAAAATCAAATCCATGTGCCTTTGAGAGGTGCTGGGGGAATTGCAGAGACCAAAAGGCGTCACGTTAAACTCAGAGAGCGAGACATGCTGTCTTTGGACAAACTTCTAGATGAGTCTGCCCTTGGCAGAAGCCACCAAGCCAGTCCGGAGAGGAACACGGTTCCGCAGCGCCCAGAGCCTCAGTGATGAGGGCCAGTGCCCGGGGCAGCTCCTTTGCCAGCTTGGTTTTCCTTTCTCCTTTGCTTTTAGGAATCATCTGCTCTGGAAAAACGCTGGACACTTAATTCAGCCTTGTCCCCTACAAGAGCAGGAGCATCCCCAAGACCACCCAGTGGAGGGGCTGGGTGTGAGGGAGCCCCTCTCACGCTGACTTCGGTTACCAGCACTTGTCTGCATTCTGTTCAGGCAGTTCTGAGAACATTCAGGCCTTAATCCCTGCTTTGAGTCCTAACGTAATGAATAACAGCAATAAGCATCATCTGTTGAGGCAATCAGTCCATATCTGGGGGAAGCCACCCCTTTTCCTTGCAGGAAACAAGCCCATGGAGCGGCTCAGCCCCCATCAGCAATGTGAATGTGAAACCTGTGTGACAATAATCCGTTGAAGCCCTTCATCCCCTCTCCGCCTTCCCTGTGCAGGACACTCACTCTAATGCCTTAAACACAGGAGAGGTTTTTTAATAACCAAGAATACCAGCAACCCTCAAGGATATTTTGGCATATCCTTTTTTTCCACCTTGCTACAAACAGCGAAACTACACCAAGAATTTCCCTAGTTGCTTTATGGAACAGAATGTTGTCATTGGAGTATTAAAGGCAACGAATTAAAAACATGTGACCTGTGTCCTTGTAAAGAACTTACCTGATAAAGATCTTCTTCTATCTTTGGTCTGTCAGACTAACAAGCCAGAGGAATGTCAGCAAAGAAGAGAAGGGATGAGATGTCAAACCTATATTCACCCCCTAACCTCTCTTTCTACCTAATAGCAGCCAGCATAAGGTTGAATGCAGAAAAAATACAGGTTATTCCTGCAGATTGATAATTGTAGAAATTGGCTAGAGCAGTTCTGAGAGCAGCCCTACCCACAGCATGGGACAGGGGCTCAGAGGGCTTTTACTCATCTCCTGCCATAAAGTGGGATATTCCTCCCAAAACTCCACAGGCCTCGTTCTGCTGGATGCAAAGCTCTCTGCAAGTCTCCCGATTTAAGTGGGAATGGAGGGTTGCGTGGCATCTCTCAGGGACAAGCATTAATCCTTTGGGATTATGTTGTTGCGGGGCCTGAGATGTCAGGAAGGGGATGGTTCTGATTTTGCCAAGGAAGGTTATTGCAGAAAGAAAAGCCGAGACACCTTCTGTAAGACCTGCTCCAGAGCTGTCAACTCGGACACATTCTCAGCTTTCTTTTTCTTCCATCTCTTCTGTTGGTCTGTGCTTTTTGGATTGTTGTCAACAAAGGAGATTTTCATATTGGTTTGAATTTATACCTCGGTGACTCAGCACTGGGCTTAACCAGAAACTTAGTTGCCCGAGGAGATATGGATGGAAGAAAGGATTCTGCGTGTGTTGGCAGGGGGTGGCTTCTTCCCCGGCCTCAGCTATTCACACACTTTCATTTAGAAAAGCCTGAAGAAAACTTTCTCCCTTCCTCCCCACTCCTGTAGAGAACCATGGCCCAGGTATCATGCTGATACCTGATGAAACATGTCGAGCTGTTTCTTTCCCTAACACGCTGCAGTTTTTCTCCTGGTGCGTGTGAGGAAGTCTCAGAAAATATCACTCCCAGCCTGTTTGTAACTCTGAAATGCGTCAGCTGATCACTATCTTGTCTCGCATACCTGTCTAGTACAGAACATGTGTGGAGTATTAACTCTGCAAAAAGGGAGTAGAGCCGTGGAATATGCTGGCTAAAGAGCAGAGCTTTAACTCTTTCACTGCAGCGGTCCCTGCTTATTTCTTAAATCTCCATGTGAAAATTACAGCAGCAAGAGGATGCATTGGGACTGAAGAGGCACTCACTCTTCTTGAGCCAGAAGAGGTTGGCATCAAATGGAGACAGTGGAGGCTTCGTGAGAACCAGACGAAGGAGGTAGTTCGTTGTGTGGTGGTCAGGATCTGAGGAACATATTGCCAGAGGATGTCATGGATGCAGAATAACTTATGTGGTTTTAAGGGGAGACTGGACACAACCATGGAAGATAAATTCACTAGGGAATAATCAGCATGCAGAGACTAGATATGTTTTGACAGTCCTGGGGGAAAATTATATCCTGTTATAATATTCCCAAATATTCCCAAATAGACTGTTCTTGTTTTCCCCAGGCTACTGGCTAGATGGACATGTGTGCTCTCATGTCTGTAAGCAGTGTTCAGGCTCCCTGTGCCTTAATAAGAGTGCCTTAATATGGACATTGCCTTAATTGGACATTAATTAATTAATTAATAAGAGTACCTTAATATGGACATTGCCTTAATTGTCCATATTAAGGTGCCTTATTGTGGACTTTGCCCGGGATGGGCCGCAGACCCCAGCCATGCATTTCTTGCAACTGCCATGAACACTCACAGAAGATCTCAGATACTTCCCTCCTGGTTGTCATTACCAAGCAACAGGCTGGGACATACTACGTGAGTCACGATGTCGCTGGTCCACAAAAGAACATCACACTAGGGGAAGCTATCATGTTAACCATGATAGCTAGATGCTGTCCTCTGATTTACTCCTGTGCAACACTGTGTAGTAAAGACTGCTTTGGGGCTGGATGGAGCATGGTGACCATATTTACTCTCTTACTACACACCCTTTCTGAATTTTCCTCCCGCCAAACAATAGATGTGTTCAGGCTCCAGCCACCTGCACCTAATCCAGAGCTTCCTGCTCCATGGTAAGCGGGGAGGAGGACACGAGTTAATTAGCTCACCAGGGCTTATTAACCGGCCCTGGTAGCACTGTGCACAGGCACTATGGGGACTGTCGATTGCTATGGGGAAAACAGTCGCAGGGCACTGCAGGGTTCGGAGTGTTAGTGGGAAGTGTGACCTGTCCCAAACCGGGTTAGAGACCACTCCTATGTATGATCATTGCCTAGTAGCAGCCTTGATATCTCCTGGTGATACCATCAGGTGTACCCTGTCTGTTAGGTGGGAGGATGCAGTAGTTAGTACAAAAGGATCTCCTTTTTGTACTTGCAGTGTTTTCAGTCATTATTGAGTATCTTTGTCCTCTTCTTTAAGACGTGGTAAAGTTTAACCCTGAAATCACTGAGAAATCAAGAAGCCGAAGCACCGTTCTAGACCAGTGAGAGGGATCAGGCCGGTATTTCTGCTCCCACGGAGAATCTTTTCTATCTCTTTGCTCTACTAGCAGCAAAGCTTTCCCACAAGGCTGAATCTTATGCAATGTATTTGGCAAATGACACTGTGGTGGGATTGTGGCTTTGCAACCAGATGAAGTGACACAGGTTGGGAAAGTACACAGAACTTCCACCAAGAGCAAAAGGGACAGCTGCAGGAGAGAGAAGCCTGCCACTGTGGTAGCATTAAATAGGAAGAACCACCATCCCTATGCCAGGCTGCAAGGAGGGAAACATCTCATCACGGAACAGGGAAATTCCACAGCTGTCCTGCCATGGAACAGGGAAATTCCACTGCAGGGATCTGGCACAGCTTTACCAAGATAATGACCAAGCAGTCTCGGGAAGCAAGATAAAATGCCAAGAAGAATGGAGCTGCTGCTGGGTTGTTGTGGCGGTCACCTGGGATATCCAAGGTGGTTTCCTTGGGTTTCATTGTTTTCTTTCTTTTTTTTTTTTTTTTTTTTTTTTTTTTTTTTGCGATTTCAGGTTTCATGACTCAAAGACAGAAGTGGAGAAATATCACTATCTCAGTGGAGAAAGGTGTACAACAAGGCAAGGAAAGATGATTATTTAGGCTCATCAAAATGGGAAATGGAAGAAGGTGAATGTATGAAATAAAGGCTGAAACATCTCCTGGCAACAAGTTCTGCTTGTCCAGAAAAGTAGCAATTCTTACTGGTGCAGAAGTGTTGTGTTCTGATGGCCTGCAATCTCAGAGAAAACCGGATTAAAGGTGGCCACAGTGGGTCCTTCCTTTGTCACACATACATGCTCCTCTGCCCCCAACATACATCCACATACAGTTCTTGCCCCTAGAAACATGGTAAGAGATTGCGGGAAGTCAGTCTCAACATGGGTCTGAACTCACCGAATTGTAAGCTAATATTTAGTTGTTTACCACAGCAAACTGTAGGGATCCTAGTTTAGGCAAGGGAGAAAGATATGTATCTCTAGGGGAAATATATTCCAACCTGTCCCGAACCTGGAGGGTATTGCTGTTCGGGAGCGCCTACTTTTCATCATTAACTGAACAGACCAGGCAGTTGCTTAGTTTAGGCACCTAACTTTAAAATGTCTAAAGTTAGGGGGAGGAAGCTCAGTCCAAATGAGAAAAATAAGTCCTTCCTGCCTTCACCATCTGTCTTATTGAATAAACATCCTCCTGCACTACATTGAGAAAGATGCAAAAGTTCTTTTCCCTGTGCAAGTAATAATAAGGCAAAATACTTGATATTACTGCAGAAGACCACAAGGCCTTTGTGCTGTACTGTGCACAAAAGACTTATGAATGCAGATTATTTTCTTCTTTTCTTTGCAACTAACAGAAGAAGAAACAGATTTCCAGGAATTCTACCTTTTAATGTCAATGTGTCAACATTTTTTTTTGAAAATGACACAGCCTTTTATGAAGCTGAGGTTTTCAAGGTAGCTTGTCTGTGTAAAGTTCTCAGCACAAACATTATTTGTATAATTTCTGCAGTGTACATTAGGCTCTTCTGGATACAAATCCCCATTTTTGCTAAAGAAATGCTCCTCATGTTAATTATAGGGAGCACTGTGGGGTCTGGAGCAACTGAGGACTATTAGCTTGCTTGATTTAACCCCAATAGAGCTTTATTTATGGATCTGGAATGCTCTTTCTAGGGCAGAGAGAGTCTCCTACAGGTGTGAGCCAATTTTGCAGAGAATGAACTAATCTGAAGCGAGAAAAGGCGGATGTGAGGAAACTAAGACTGCAAGAATGAAGGTAGGATGAGTCAGGCACCGGTCTGGGACTGTGATTCACAACTGCTGCTTGGTTGTCCAGCGAGACCCGCTGCAGTCAGTGGGGCAGTCCTGTCAACTGGCTATGGTTCAGATTAGGGTTTTGACTCAGCAACGTCCTGGGGCAAGTGCCAAAATTTAAACCTTATGAGTAGTTCAGGGAGTTCCCGTGAAGATATTACTAGAACAACTCAAGTTATTTCAAACCAGGAGCATCCTTCAGAGCAGGCAACGGGATGGACAGTGGAAAGAGGTGGAAGTCTCTCACCCTGGGAGTATGCTGCAGTGATCAGGAAAGTCACATTCCAAACATAGCTTGATATTCCTCTCTTGTATTTTATTTATTAATGAGAAAAAGAGGGCTTCCTTTTAGGTCTTTTCTATGCAAGAATCTTTGCTCTTTTTTTAATATTTTTTTTTCTGAGGGTTGGTGATTCAAACCACAATTGAGGATAGGGCTGACACTATGTACACAATGGCATTTTAGCACTTTCACTTGTGTTTTCTAGTCTCTTCCTAACACAGTAATGTAGTCTCTGATGGCCATCCGTATCTTGAGGCTAGAAAGTAATTAGGCACAAGATGCAGGGAACAACTCTGAATTTCCCTTTTGAGGTGTTCTTTTATTAACACACTTCATTTCTGTCTTACTGAGAAACCAGTTTGCTTTCACCGAGTTCTGCAAAACGTTTTACAAGTTCATTGGGGATTTATATATATAATATACAAAAATATGTAGCTGGGACTGAAGGTGGCACACAGCAACACTATGTAAGTATTTCTGGTGCAGAAATAAGGATACTTTGTCAATCTCAAGCTACAAAAGGAATTCAGGGAGAAGAGTGCAATTTCTCTTCAGTAACTCAGCCAAAAAAACAAGACTAATGAGCTTGTTTCCTCCTAAATGTAGTCTAGAATCCTAAACTACTATGGATTGACATGACCTTTGCTTAGTTCTTCTGTCTTTGAGGGACAGGCAGAGGAAGATGAGTGGAAACGAATATAAGGTGAGGAATTTACATTCCTCTAAGTGTTTATCTGTAAGTCTCTTCCTATAAACCTGCTCAAATAACACAGAACTGATATGATTAAATCTCTTCACCAAAGTCCTTCACCCTTAAACTGTTAAACTAATTAGAAAGTTGCGTTTTACTACTCCTTCAGGCATACTTTTGAATTAAAATCAGTTCTTCAGCTGGTCTGGCCAAAGGTTGAAGAGGACTTTAGTCACATGTTTGCTAGGAAAAGCATTAGTGTGTGCTCTGGTCAACTATGTTATGAGAGAGACTAGATTTTGACTGGGGAAGTGGGGAGACATGAAATGAACAGCAAAGTCAGTTTGCTTTAGTTCTATTTATTTTTCTCTTTGGGCAGTGCTGAACTTCCCACCCTCTGGAATGCTGCCAGGCTGAACCATACATGAACCAGGCAAACAAATTACAGCCCAATGAGATTATATCTTGTAGTTAAGGCTGCCTGTCTGTCTGTCTCACATGCTTTTTCTTGCTTTTTCTTTCTTTCTCTTGCTTTTTCTTGCTTTCTCTTACTTTTGCTTTCTTACTTTCCTCTTCTTTGCTGTCTCCAGCACCTGTCTTTGTAATAAATTAGTGGTCCAGCTGCCTTCAATTCATCCCAGAGGGAAAGAATTGGATAGTTACAGTGTGATGACACCCCTACTGCCAACAGCTAGACTCATAAAGTGTATTTTCATTAAAGTCTCTTGGTTTTTATAATGGAAACCAATCCATGACACCCAGCCATGGAGTCTTAAATACTTTTTCATTTCTCCTGAAAAAGAACTGACCGTGACAGTATATGGTCCTTATATTCTTAATATCCTTCATGATCTTTAAGTGGCAGGAATGTTTACAACAGCTCATGAAATCACTGACATATTTAAATACCTCCTCTTTAAGTAACCAGATTTTTTCTGGTTACTTAAGCAAAGATTCTGGACTTGAGAGATATTTAGATCCAATGGATTTTAATTAGTTTGGAGAGAGCTGACCTGAAATTATACAATATAAGAGAATTTCAGAATCCCCTTCAGATTTCATCTTCTTTGATACTTTTATCTATGTGACACAGCTCTACTAAAAAGAGCATCAAGGTGGATAGTCAAAGCCTCCCTTTAACTGACATGTAACTCCAGTGTCAATTTAAAGCCATTTCCAGGAAAGAAAGAATCACTTATAACCATTCCTCAGCCTTGTTTCCCTCATCTTGTTCTTTAAAGTAAATTTTCCAAATCTCAGCTTTTCCACAGAATGGAAGATTTTGTGTCTTTGAATTAGAGAAAGGATAAATACAAAACATTTAAAAGAAATGTTGCCAATGGCCCTTATTTATACTCATTGGCATTCATGAAGATCAATTCATAAGCCAGCACTAGAGTGTTCTGTAAAATTTATTTTTCTATTCTCCATGGAACAAGGAACAGAAAAATGGCTACAAGATCCTGACCAACTAGAACAATGAAAATGCAGCTCAAGAGATCAGAGACATAAGAAGTGCTGTGATTGCTATCCACAATACAAAAAAAAGGTAGATTTCGATGAAGGTAACATGGTAACTTTCTAGACATTTACAGGGAGCTTGCTTTTTGTCTGAAAGTGTAAGAAACTGACTGTGGAATCTAAATAACAATTTGCTGCTTTCCAAATATATGTCCAGAATCATCTGCTTCATCTCAGATGCTCACAAGCGTATCAGCGATGGTAGTGATGCTGTGCTGGAGACATCAGCCCAGTCAGATTTTGTCTGAGATTATAACTTTTTAACACAGGTCTGGGAGTACAGAATTGCCAGAGAATTTTCCATTATTATTGACCATGTTGGCCTTGAACAGCTGACCTAAATTTAAAAAAATCACTGCTTCATTAAAAAAAAAAAAACAGTAATGTTCTGTCCACCTCCTTTCTCTTCTCTGGAGCTCTTTTCCCGAATTGGACAAAGTTGCTTTGTGGGGTCAGTTCAAAATGTAGAGATATTTCTTGGCAGAGAAAATTCCAAACTGAAAAGATTTAAGTAGAAGTCAATCCTGTTTTGTTTTATTTTATTTTATTTTATTTTATTTTATTTTATTTTATTTTATTTATTTTATTTTATTTTATTTTATTTTATTTTATTTTATTTTATTTTATTTTATTTTATTTTATTTTATTTTATTAATTTGCAGGCATGGTTGCTGTCAGTCACACTGCTGTGTGCAGGATACATCATAGCAGGGTCACTTTGGCCATGCATTTTAGCTGAGTTGTAGAATGGTTAGAGGTGGGTAGCACGCACAAAGTAACTAATTCTCCAGAGTCTAGCAGATCTTCAAAGTATTGCACAGAGGATGAACAGAGGTTGACAGCAGCGACTGGTTTTTTTTGAGCAGCTCCAACTAATTGCTAGCAATGGCTGGTAGAGTTCATCAATGTGCATGTTGGTGAAATATGAATGTTTGGAACCAATTACCAAAGAAGACAAGCAAGACTTGCCCTGATGTGCCTTTGCTTCAAACTGCCAATATTATTGGCTGAAACAGCAGATGAACTAAGCTGGTCATGGAGTCTGAACTTTATTTGCTCTTCTTTTGGCTGGTGTTCCAAGTTAACGTCTTGTTGCCAGAGGGTGGAGTGGTGAAACTTATATTGCATCTACGATGGCTAAGCAGAGGACCTCTACTTCCAGGGCTGTCAGCTGAACCTCCTTCACACTACAGACAGTGTTTTATAAATGGAAAAAAAGTGAAATGTGATCTTGTTGGAATGGGGATACATCCAAAGGACTGTGCTTCGGGTTGTACAGCCTTCCCAAGGAGTCAGAACAAATATCCAGACTTCAGCTCGAGACCAAGCAGAGTTGCTCGGTCCCTGTGGAGATGAGATGTAGAACTGGAGAATGTAAACAGATGTGGAGACATTTTGATGCATTTCTGAAAAGAAAAATGGCTTTTGCATTACTGTATTTTAGAGTTCATTCCAGTCTCCTTATCAAAAATATGGTGCAAGGAAACCATAGCCACTTCATTTTCACTTCTCTGGAGAGCAAGGACACAGTCATCTAGTAGATGAAGTAAAAACAGTGCCTACTCAACTGTCGGGGAAGACTTAGAGAAAGCAAGACAAGAAAGTAAGAGTCTGAAGGGAATCACCATGATGGGCTGAGATCTTGAAATAGCACAAATTTGTATTTATTACTGCAGGCAGGTTGATTAGTGCATGAGAGATTTCAACACATCCTCATCCAATTGGCACAGAAAGTACAACTTAACAGTAGATAAGAATATTCCACAGCAACAGAGAAAATATATGCTATGAAATAGGCCAGAATTTAGCTTCCTAGTGTTCTCCCTCCTTTTCTGAAGGGAGCAACAACTCTGTGAAAGAAGAAGATTGAAACAGTAAAATATGAGAATACTCTTCGTATCTGTGGTGCTGCCTTCTGCGAGTAGACAGACAATATGCCAAGAACCAAGAGCGTCTCTATAGCTAAGAGTTTTGAAATGGCAAAGCCCATTGTTCAAGGATATCTCAACCAATTTGAACTAACCAATGCGGCCTGCTTAGGCCGGTATCATGGACAGCAATAAACCAGAGGACACGATGTCTCATCAGTCTCATGGATATAACTTTCTGCTTACAGCTGTATTTGGCGAAGGTCTCGGTGGTTATGGCCTTTGAGTCAGTGGCTGGGCTTGGATGGGAGCCTTCTGGCTTATAACCCCGTGCTCGAACCATCTAATCTCTCAGCCCAAAGGAAACTGCGGTGTCCCTGTGGGCCCTCGGTAAGACACCACGGGTTTGTTTGCTTAGTGCTTAGCTTTTGCTGGGGGTTTCTGAAGGTTTCGCAGATGTGAAACTGTCTTTCCTCTTTTTACTTAGAGGCTGCCAAAGGATGGCAGCAAAGAGGCAAACGGTAGAAGGAAACTGGGGTATGGATAGAGGGTGTATGGGCAGCGGGAGAAATGCTGGAATTGCTTTTGTTGTGAGAGAAAAGCATCGCTTCCTGGAAAACCGACTATCCGGAGTCCAGTGTTTTCCATAGTTTGGTGCTGATAAAAAATGCTGTACTGGCATCTCTGCAACATGATACTCCAAAGCAAGAGTACAGTTTGTTATTACATCTGTGACCAGCAGGACTTCGTGGTGGTGGAGGAGACATCTTCGGCTATGACTGTTTCGTTTCCATATCGCTTCTGTTCTAAGATGGCAGTGAGCAATAATTGCTTCAGTGGTTTCTACCCTGCAATTCTTAACCTCTACGGACTATAAACAGATCCACAAATTGATCCCGTGCAAGCCCCTTCTAACACGATGATGACTTCTAATCTCTGCTGAACTTGTTCTAGATTCACATGGGAAAGCTGCAGAAGAAACACCGCTTTCCTGGAGCAGCCAGCGTTCTGCACGGAGCCATCTACACTTGGAAGGAGTCCTGAACTGACGGAGAAAAAAAAAGATCAATCTGAGACAACCTACCAGACACCAAACCTAGACTGGATAGGAAAGTCAGTCACTAATAGGGACTGTTATACACAGAAGTGTTAAGATATGTTCCTGTACCCTTTAAATCTGCTGTCTTCGTGTTATCTAAGCATAGATTTCTGCAGCACAAGAGAAGAGGCACCTTCTTTTTGTTTTCTTGTTTAGCAAAGCTCCTGTGCCTGACATAATCTTTACACTTGCTTCTCCAGCGAAGTGTCTTTTTTCTTCTCCTCCCCTGGTGTTTGCATGAACTTGGTGAACCCTCATCACGTGTGGTAGTGTTTATATTTGCACAGGCTGTTCTGTGTGTCTCTGTTTGTGTTGCCACCACATCTATATGGCTTGGCAGCAGCCCCACGGCTATGTTTCAGCTGCATATAAATCAGCTTCCCTCCATCCCCCTGTGTTTCCATCTGTCTGTCTTTCCTGATTGCTCTGAAACTTTACAGGGCATGGGGGTTAGCCCATAGCTGAACTCTTGAAGCAGAGATGGTACAAACTGAATTTCTCCTCCATAAAATCAACTTATCGAGGTATGGAGGTGTGGGGTGTTCATGTTTTCTGAAAGAAGACTCAAAAGAGCAGCCTCCTGCTACCCCCCTGCTTCTGTATTTCTCAAGCCCCAAAAAGTCCCCCCCAAAAAATGGTGCTGGAGCTCTGAGGTCCCCTCTGGAACTGTGGAGCCAATCCTCCCCTATCCCTTCATTGCATGAAGACAGCCCCTTCCACACACAGAATTAAATTCTGTTCTTTCATTAGTTGCCACTAATGAAGGAAGAGTAGGAGATGTGAAATGAGTCCAAAGATTGATGGGGAGCTGCACATACGTGTCACCCTGGGAAAGGAGCGTCATGCAGAAACTCTAGACCTTAATACTCTCCCGTACAAAGATGTTATTCAGAGATATCCTCCCAGACAGGGTTCACAGTGGGGTTAATCCTGTGTGTGGCTGACTGAATTGGTGTGAACCCTGAAGATAAATTTCTAGCCTAGACAGAGGGTTTGGGCTTTATGCTTGGCCATGTTTCTTCTCTCAGGTGATTGATAGATACCTTGAGGGAGGAGAAAATAGAACATTTGGCCTTTTGGCCACTGGCACTAGCTGGCCAGCTTGGTAGAGAAGACAAGGACTAATTGTGGAGTATGCTCCTTTTTGAGTATCAGAATTTCCTGTTCCAGGAAAAATGATGGGACAAAGAAGGTGGAATTGAAACAACCCCCTGCTTTTGTCATGTACTTGAATCAGGGCATCAGATCTAAAGAACAACATTTTTTCTCATACTTAGGTCTGGTTATCTGGCTTTCTCCTGAACAGAAAATGAAAAAACCCTCTTCTTTTTAATATGCAGGTGGTAGAAGGGCTTTGGAACTCTAGGTCCAGAAGGAAGAAAGTACAAACAAGCAACATTATCTCAGAAACACCGTAGGCTAAGTAAGAAAATTAATAGATAAATCAAAGAATTGGCCTCCCAAAACACCCAGCTTCTACTTCACAAAGGACACCATGTATCCCTACACAGACCAAACTGATTTAAAATCATCTGCATTGTGGTTTCATACCTCTTTCCAAACTGCTCTCAAGCTGGTGAGGCTGGTGTTCTAGTTTCATGTAGTCCTCTAGCTCCAAATCTTCAAACCTTATGTAAAGTTAGGTCTAACGCTTTGTTGTAATAGATTCCAGAACCCAATGGGTAATGCCTATTTTGTTACACAGATAAATCCTTAGTAATATGATCCATCTGCCTAATAGCTCATTGCTCGAAAACTTTCCTGTGCTGTGGGATGACTGTGATGTCGTTCTGCGAGAGTAACTTGATTTAGAAATTATGTAAAGGCAGATATCCCTGGTGATGTGAATATCCCTTCCTGTTGCACTTCTAGCTGGAAGACAGGGAATCTGACAGAGACTGTTCTTCAATGTTGCTGATGTCCCAGAGGGATGTCTGAGTGGATGTCATAAAAAGTAAGGCTGTGAGAAACCTTGAATTATATCTATCCACAGAGTTGTCGCAGAATCAAAATGGTTTTAATGTTTACCAGGTATTTCCATGAGTTTTCCTAAGATGCCAGTGAAGACATTGACCACAGAAAACATAGAGGACAAATGTATGATACCGTTTTTTTTTAAAGAATAAAATGTGTTTAGGAGCAAACAACTATACTGGCATATCTGACATATCTACACTTAGATTTTTTTTCCTAATAAAAGCTGGATAGCAAATGTTAAAAGTCTGTGTTATCCAGTCTATAAATCAAGAACAGGTTATGCCTGGCCGCACACGTACCTGGGACAGGTCAGTTTGAATTCAGGGCTTAGAGAGCACAAGATAAGCAATCAGATATGCAGAACTAAAAGTAGGTAAGATCCACAGTCGTGAGACATCCCTCATGCACTGAGGGCTTCTGTGCTTTTTAGAGCCAGGTCTTAGGACAGGAAAAAAATCCTGTGTAGACAGACTGGTCTGGTTAAAAATCTTTGGAAAGGATTGGAGAGAATACAAGCCCTGAGAGTAACAGAGCTACATTGTGTGAGGCAGGGGC
This sequence comes from Crypturellus tataupa, assembly GCA_034781795.1. Taxonomy (NCBI): domain Eukaryota; kingdom Metazoa; phylum Chordata; class Aves; order Tinamiformes; family Tinamidae; genus Crypturellus; species Crypturellus tataupa. The sequence continues at coordinate 5,110,279 of JAWLRI010001089.1, forward strand.
TGCGTTCTAGCAGGGTCTGCAGGGCATCCTCTGCAGAAAGGATCCAGAGGTCTCTGCCGAGCTGCTGAGCTTGAACATGAAGCTAGAGATGGACATTAATGAGGTCTGTGCTCCTCAGAGTAGCTCCAGGAACCCCAGTCTTTCGTGAGAGCACTGGTCTGCGTGCCAAGCCTTGCAGCTGGGGATGCGTTTATGGCTTTGACTTGTTCATGTTTGGGCACTTTATAAAGCTACTATCATATTTTATTGGGCTTTTTTAACAAGGGCTCTTAGGTCTAGCAAAATTCAAGCTTAGCCAAAGAGGCTGAGATAAAGAAACACATAAGAAAGGAGAGAAAAGAGAAAGAGCTTGAGAAACGAGTAAATACAATAGGTGGGTTGAGGTGGAAGCGGTGACAAACTCTTATACGGAACCTCTTGGGCAAAGCCTAAGACCAAGCAGAACTAGATCAAAATGTTTATCTGTCTATCTGAGCTGGACACTTCAAATTTATCCACCAGCCTAGGAGCAAAGCATGGTTAACCTGTTCAGATTCCGTTCAGCCAACTCCTGCTTGGACCTGAAGTGAGAGATAACACCAGTTCACCAGTACTAACCAGGGCATCTTGGTTTCAGCATTGCTATGGCACAGAAACAATGCAGAAATTCAGTGAAATGGAAGGTGAAAGGAAAGAAAATTCATTTCCCATTCTTATCCAACCTGTGAGCTCAATACTGCGGATAATTACTAAAACATGTTCCAAAATGGGACAGGCTATTCCTCTGCTTTCTAATATCGCTGGCAGTAATGGTCGTGTCACTAGTTTGAGGCTGTTACATAGTTGGGGTATGTACCGTGATTAAAGAAGACTTTCCCATTTCCTAAAGAGTTTGGCAACCGGTGTTAGATTCCTTCACCTCCATTTTTAGGTCCCACAGCTCCAGTTCCAAGGAGCTGTGCTGCTCTAAAACACTTCTTCAGTGCTCAGTGATTCCAAAGGCATCTTCCAGCTCCCATGCTAGACTGCTAGGCAGGAGTGTGGGTGCTTCCCCGTGCAGCCACACGTCAACAGGAGGTGACCTATTTCCCTGCAAGAGAAACACCAGACCAACTAGGTCTCCATAGCCAAATTTCTGCAAAACTAAATTTGCTCTCGGAACAGCCCGCATAGCATTCACACCATCACATCTCACCAGGCTCAAACACTCCTCAGTCCCCTGGAATGAGCATAGCTCTTTCATAAAAGAAAAATGAACAAAAAGCAAATAAACCTAAAAGCCCCAACTTCCAATGCGTCAAAAAAGAGGAGAGACCCGGGATGTTGATTTGTCCCATGTCTCACCTACAGAAGGAAAGGTTATTTGAAATGTTTTGGTCCTCCAAAGAGGCAGGCCCTGCTCCACGCTGCATGGAAAGGCAGCTGCTCCTGTCCCCTCGTGATCCCGGAGCCTTCGGTGCTGGGATCAGCACAGGAAAGATGCCAGAGAAAAAGTATGAGATTACCTCTCAGCAAAAGCCTTTGGCCTGAATCACTGACATCCTTGATTTAAACAGTAATTTAAAACACGCATGATGAGAAGTCAGGGAAGGGATCCAGGAAGGCCTGGGGTCCAGCCAACCCGGTGCATCTGCCAATTTGCTATTCAGGAGGTACGTTTGCTAGAAAGGGGCAGGATCGTGTCTGCAACCTGTCAGAGCCCCAGGTCCCTGGCTAAGTCACCAGATCCTTATTCAGAAATGACCAGCAGTTGCTTGGCTGAACTAACATTCCTTGCTGGGTAGTTATAGCCCCAGTCTTTAGCTAGGAGAGCAATACATTGGGGGATCTGGGGAAAAGTCTTATGGCACTCTACCAGCTGATAAGAAAATCCTCCTGATGGGATAGATTCCTCTCCAGGTTTCCAGCACCAGAGGCTCGGGCACTCAGCAGTGTACCTTGAGAATGAGGAAGGCACACAGAAGCACGAGGCAATGGAAGAAATCGGGATGAATGAAACTGAAAAGGGAGCACAGCCGATCATGTATCTCAGGCAGCTTCTTTCTGCTTTCTTGTTTCTCCCTGGGCACTGACTTTCTTCTAAGGGAAGTTACTGGCACCTGACTCTTGCAGTGAGGGCACAAGAGGCCTTAGAGGATATTCATTCTAACCAAGGCATCCTACTGCTTGATGTCAAGGGAAGAAGTACATGAATTTCAATAAATGTTTCCCAGGTTGGACACTTCTGTAAAACTGATTAGTCCCAGTGCAAGTGAGAGTCCAGGTTTAGAAATAGAACTTACTTAACTTTGGTGAAGGGGGAAGAGACTTTTGAGCCAGGTCTGAATCCACACACTGTAGCCTTTGCCCACTGTGAGTCTCTGGTGACTAATTGCTTTTTGGGTTAGATGCCAATGGGTTATTCTCACACAAAATATCTTATTTCCTGCTGTGCAATTTGTCGTGTCATTTTTCCTCGCTCTCCTGGGTCAGGCTCAGGTTGGAAACTTACTGCTTAGAGAGGGCAGATAGAAGAGGTCTCTGCTGCTTTGAATCAGGCTTTGTATGATCATGATTCAATGATCACAAATCCTCCAGGGCCTGAAACCTAACAAGGGAATAAAGGAGGAAGCTCTGTCTCTCTCAGATCAAAGGCAGAGAAAAGTTGAGATGTAAAGGAGGCAAAACGTGCTGCAGGGTATGTGAAAATCAGGGCTCCTGCACGGTTTGCTGGAGATTGCCAAAATAGGGTTCTCCACAGACATCCCATACCTATGCAGCGCAGCGATGGGAGCGTTTTTAGATAAGATCAAATCCAGAGAGAGAGCATGCCTGGCTCTGTCTCTTCCAGTAGAACAATATGGGATCCCAGTGCTGGGAAACCATTTTTTTTGTGTGCCAGGAAGGAGGCAGGGAATTGTTCTGTGCAACCATCCAGAAGTCTCTGCTCCCACGCATTCTCCTGCTTGCTGAAACCCTGCCAGGACAGCCAAGCAGGAATTGATTTATGTGCAGCAAGTCAAATAAATAAATATATAAGGGACCTTCCTGCCTTGCTTAGCTAGAAAGAGACAGAGATGGACTGGAATCAAGTTCGGTGGGAGGTTATCTGCAGGTGCATTGCTGTGGCACTGAGCTGGGCATTGGGTGCTGACAGCGCTGGTAAACATGATATGAATTTCGTAAGGAAGAATTTTGGGCTGCTCTTTGTGAGACCTGTCAATCACTGTGTTCGGTTCTCTCCAGTGAAATCTCTCTGCTGTGTGAGCTTCCTGGGGTCACACAAAACTTGAGTTTCCCGAGTGTTTTAGTTTTAATTTTAGCGAGTTTGTTACTACAAAGATTTCAGATTCACTGGGGAAAGGTAGTCTCTTGACTGAATAAAACCTATGGGCAATAAAATGTCACTGCAATCCCCTAGTGCTATCCTGAAGAAAGGAGATCCCCTGCAGGGCCAGGCTGAATGTCCACCCAGCTGAGCGGACCAGACAACTGCAGCCAGTAGAGAATTGCCTAAGGAAAAGACATAAGGAAGAGAGAGGGAGTGCAGCAGTATCCATCCTCTGGCCAAGACCTCCCAACTCTGATTAATCAGCTCCGTAAGGACTTCCCAAGAAGGCTGTCTCTGTGTAAACCTTTGTGTTTAATAGGCACCACCCTCGATGAGCTCTCCCGCTTCCTGCTTCTGGCTTCCGCAGCAGTCAGTGGCAAAGGAGCTTCTCATAGCAAGTTCACATCATGTGAAAAAATGCTCCTGCGTTTTTCAAGCATAATCCTCCGAGCTTCCCCAGGCTGACCATGCTGTTTGAGAGCTGGTCTCCAACAACATGCACGCGTAATTCCTTCATACTGTGTCACATCCTCCGCTGCCCACACACCTGCAAAATGCAAAGCACAGGGCTGCAGTCCATGGCTTGGTCTCATTAATTATCTCTCAATAAAATAAGCAGAGATGTACTGCAATTGCATTAGCCCACTTTCCCCCTGGAATTTGCAAGAAGTTTCATGCCTAGAATTGCCTGAAGAAGCCACATGTATTACAGCAAGGAGGGTCTCATTTTGCTTCTCTCCTGAGGCATCCAGCTCCCTCACTATTTGATTTAAGGGAATGCCCTTTTCCCCTGCGTACGACCAGCAGCAGAGCTGCTTCCAAGAGATGCTACTTTTTCACTTTGTCCTGTGTGTTGTTCAAGTGGTGCTTCCAAGGAGCTACTGGACACCCAGGAGGAAAAGGAGTGGGGATGGAGAAGAGCTGGGGTCAGGGATTTCCATACACCGGCTAGTTCAGTTTAACACAATGACCAATAGCAAATAGCATCTTAAAGAAAAGCGAGGGCAGCTCTAATTGCTTTAACACCACTTATGGGGGCAACACAGGCTTCCCTGTCCTTCAGAGAAGGGAGACAAAAATTCTCCTGTTTGTTCTTGTGCCAGACTTTTCCTGCCTACCCTCAGAACAGCCGACTGGTTGCTCTGTAATCCCAGTGCAGAATAGGAGCTAAAGTCCACAATTCCTGCTCCCAGGAATGTTCCAGAATTGCCATAAAAGCCAAAGAATAACAACAAATTGTGGGAAAGAAAAGGATACAAAAACTAAATGCAAAAAAAAAAAATGTATTCAACAGTGATGTACAGCTTTCACTACCATATTTCTCTTTATCTTACATTATTGTCTGTGGCCCCTCTCCGTTTTCTAATATCTCTTACCCTGCTCCTATAGATGCTAATTACTCTGTGTTCAAATTGCCTAAACAGCTGACACAGAAGTTAAACCAGGAACAAGTGTTTCCCACCTGTTTGTAACTGAAAATGGTGCATTTCAGTTTCATACTCGAAGGAGGAAAACGCATCTGTTTTTCTAACTCTCCTGATTAGTCTAAGAAGAGATATTTTTTTTCCCTTTGAAAAACCCACTTCTAATAAAAATAATTCATTTTACCTCTGAGTGAAACCTCAAAATGTCCAAATTCCCTGGAAGTGGGTTTCTAACCTTTCGATGTGAAAGACGAGCTGGCACATTTCCCTGGGAAACCTTGCTTTCAGGCAAACTATTTGACAAAGCCAACCTGTTCCCGCAAAACCTTTCCAATCTGTCCGGTGGCGCTTCCAGCCAACCCCCCCGCCCCTGCCCTCTTCCAAACCTCTCTGTTACAGTAGAGAAGAAAGCAATACTGAAACAGAAGGATCTCGTCTTGCTTTCAGGGTGGAAATGAAACCGGCATTAGCCTATTTACAGAGGATCTTCATGAGAAGGCGCAGGCCAAGAGCAAATGCCAGACAGGCCTAGGGGTAGCTTTTCCAAGCATCAAAAAGTTATAGATGTGGTCCTAAAAAAAAAAAAAAAGAAAGAAAAGAAAAAGAAAAGAAAAGAAAAGAAAAGAAAAGAAAAGAAAAGAAAAGAAAAGAAAAGAAAAGAAAAGAA
>JAWLRI010001089.1:5115929-5139805 GCA_034781795.1 Crypturellus tataupa
GAAGAGAAGAGAAGAGAAGAGAAGAGAAGAGAAGAGAAGAGAAGAGAAGAGAAGAGAAGAGAAGAGAAGAGAAGGAAGAAAAAAAAAGAAGAAGAAGGCAGGTGTTATTTCAGCAGAGTTACCAGCTCAGCAACTTTCTTTCAACCTTTTCTGGTACTGCTGTTTGCTGAGTTGCTCGGGGCTCAGCTGCGAGGCAGGCCAGAAAGTACATGTTCGGGCCATTCTTTCCGTGTTGGCTCCGAACAGCTTCTAACCATGTTTGGATGTTACTGCATTGTCTGAACCTCCTGGCAGGCTCCCAAGGGGGCTTCTTGTTTGCACTGCCACATCTGTTTGAAATTCTGGCACACCTCGCTCTGAGAAATATGGTTTGTGGTGGCCTAGCAACCACTTTTTTTTCTTGATCCGACAGGCAAGGCAAGGTTACAGAGGCCTGGAAGTGCTCTGTGCAGATCTGATTGCAGTGGATAGAAAGCTCCTGAGGCCACTGATGTCACATATAACCCCTGGTGCCTTTTTTTTTTTTCCTCCTGGCTTGCTGTTGCCTGTACCATTGTTCCTTAAATCATGGTATTTCGGGAAGTAGATGAGTTCAGAAGTCTTGATGAACCCATTGAACCTGCTCTTGAAACTCCAGAGATGCTGACCTTGGACCTTGGTCACTAAGCTGCAGCATTTAAAGAAATCGCAGCTCCCTTGACCAAAACTATCTTACTAGGGGGATCTGAATAGAAATTTGTGACTCCATTCCCATAGGAAGAATATTAGCTTAGTAAAGGGAAACCTGGTGAGTCTATCCTTTCTCCCGAGGATGGAGCAGTGCAGAGCCACTGAACGTACTCACGAGTGTCTTCAGAATGCAATTTCCAGTGAAGGAAGGGCCCTGAAGCTCTCACCCAGAGGACAGATAGAGAATTTAATTAATCACTGCAACCGTTAAAGAGTCAAAGAATCCTTTACCTTTGGGCTGCTAGTCCAACATGGGAGACATTGCTAATTACTGCTTAGTTGTCAGTATGAAACGTGTTCACCGGGTCTCTTAGCTGAAGGTGCTTGAATCAGTCATTTGTGAGTTGCTCCATTCCTTGTTCCATGTAACCAGGCTTTCACGCCAGTGCTCCCACGTGTGACACTTTATCAGGCGGTATCAGCAGGAATGTAAACGTTTGGCAGTGGCAAAGGGAATGAAGCCACCTGAATCCTTTCCTCTGGAAGGGAGCCTGGCAGAGAACCACAGGAATGTTCCTCAAAGCGGACGGTACCAGAAACTGAAAAGGTTGAAATCCTTGACACTGGGACGTGATTTAAGGCTTGAGACACTGGAGGGAAAAGAAAACATTCCAGGGGGAGTGTGAAAGGACAGTGCAGTACCGACAAAAGTCAGTCCTGAATGTCAGGACTGTTGGGACGATTTCCCTGAGGGGAAGCAGATAGTTTTCAAGAAGAAACCAGGCGCCAAGTGTGACTTTCTGCTGCTCTCCAGCAGGTGTACAAATTCGGGCTGAGCGGTGTGGATTCGAACAGTAGTAGGCTCATCTGAGAGCAGAGCATTTGTTGTATAACTGACAAGCGAGCTGGAGCCAGGTTATCCCCAAGAAATGGAGCTTGGCAAAGGAGAGGGAATATTTGCAGGGCTGTTAAAATCTTGTGCTTCCCCAAAGAAAAGCATTAGCAGGCAGGGAAAGAACTGTAATGGATCCAATTAAAAACACACGTCAAGGCAAGAAGAGAGAAAAAATAAACCAGATTTCTTCAAAATGTCTTAAAAATATACAACAGGAGAATCCAGACTTGTTTGCCATAAACGAGGAGGCAATCATGGTTCAGCACAGGTGTCCAGGCCCGAAGGGAAGGCAGGGAAGAGGGCAGCCAGGCAGCAACGAGAATAATTCCAGACTCCGTTGAGGTATCTGTACTTATTTTGAGATATTAGTCCAGCCTTGCTCTAAAGGCTTCATCTGGAGGCATTCCATGAAAGAAACAGAGGAAATATCAGCTATCACTGCCCACGAGGATGAGAGGAGCTGGGGTCCCTTTGCAGCTCTGAAATGAGTTGCTGAAGAGGCACAATCCCCTCATCTGATCCTCACAAAGACTTTGCACACACTAGATAGTTAGTGATGATTCCATGAATTTATTTAAAAAATGTAAAACCTACTCCAACCTAAGGCCATACACTTTCCAGTGATTTGGCACAACTCTGACCTTTCAAACTTTAAAATATTACTGATGTTTCATTTTTCTCCTTTCTCCTTTTATTTGCTTTGCTTCCTTTGAAAGTTGTTTCAAAATCAATTAATAATTATTGGGGAGAAAGGACACCTGATATCCTACTGTCTCATCACCGTAAAGGACCCTTTGAGCTTGGCTGGTGCTTTCCTTTCTTCTTTCCTCCTTCCTCTATGGGTTTGTTCTCAAAGAAACTGTGAATGAAGGGGAGGTCTGACCTCTGCACTTGGAATGATTTATACTGATTCTGGAATAAAAGTTTTATAAGTAAAATATGTCTTATTTAATTTATGATTAAATTGTAGTTGTTCTGTGAGAAAATATGATACTGCCTTCTAGATGTTGATGAGAGGTAGCAATGAGTAGATGTTGGCTGAGCTTTACCAGACAGCATCAGAATGAGAGAATCTTAGATTGTTCATTGCTCTGATGCGATGAAGAATTAAAGATTGAAAAAGTGGAGATGGAGGAAGATTTTACATGGGATGAAACTCTGATCTCCTCATTTGTTTAATTGGGTGCAATGGATGACTTACTCTGCTTCATTTTAGCTGTCTATGATGTGGAGGTTACCATCTGAGCTAGTGTCTCCATCTCCCTTTTAGGGAGGAGAAATGGGCACTTTCAGCGTACAATTCATCTGTATCAATATACGAATAGGCAGTTACTTTTGGATGTGCTGATCCATGCCCAAGTCTTCTCAGACTATATTGATTCCATCCCCCTGGGCTGTAGAGAACACTTAACCGTGATTAATTCAGATGGAGCTGTCAGCGCCATCTCAGACGAGTCCCATACAAATTCTGTCAGCCCTTTAACTGAGAGCCAGTGCCATCTCCCCATCAGCTGGGACTTCAGCTTAAGGCAGAACCAGGACGGAGCTGCAGGATGCCCTGTGCTGTGATTACAGCAGAACTGCAGCAAGGATGGAGGGAGAGGGATATGTCCAAAAAAGGATACAAATATGACCCAGATCTTGCCTGACACTGTCACCAAAGACAGTTGCAATTGAGTCTGGAGGCATTTCTGGGGTTTGGTTGTAGTTTGGAGTAGGGTTATGCCCTGGGCAAGGCAATGAACTGAAGGAGAACCAAGTTGGTTATGCCTTAGAGATTAGATGTCTTGCAAATGAGCTTGTTAGGATATATTTTTTTGAATTTACCTGACACCAGCCATTCTCAAGATACTTGCAGGGTACTGGGCTAGGAACATGATAGGCAGGTTCCACTGCGGTTGCGCCCATTCTGCTCAGTCAAGGGCTTGGAAGAGCTGTTACTTCTTCCAAGAAGAAAGCCATGCAGCTCCACGGTAGAAGAGACTGATGGAAATGAGGAGGGGTTTGGCCTAGAAGGGTAATGTGGTCTCAGCTGAGCAGGGAGCCAGCAGAACTGTGGGTTTTACAAGCTCTTTACTCAGCTTTTGACCTTTGGCAAGTCAGTGACCTGAGTCAGAGCAGCTGGAAAGTTGAATAAAACATATTCTGGCAGGAGAAGTAGAGAATCTGCACTGAGTTGATCTGTCATCCTTCTGCATTTGGGCAAATTTTGGTTTAAGGATACACGCATCCTAACTGACCAGCCTTCCTCGGGGAATCGTACAAGTTTGGCTCAGCCCCTGTGTTGCTGCGATGAAGTAACATAGGGAAGGGCTGGGAGATGGAATGAACTGCAATCAGTTCTGTATTCCAGACATATGTTACCTAATAGAGCAGAAGATCTTGATGAATTTGTCTTTTTAACTACCCAGTTAGTATTTCTTATAGGGAGAAAGAAGAAATTTAAATGCAAGTTGCAAAAATCAGTGAATTTTTAAAAAATTTAGAAAGGAATGGTCTGTTAAAAGAAAATGGCCTTAGAGGAATAATAGGGGGGATAAAGTAGGGTCAGGGATTCCATTTCTGGTTTTATTAATGATTTCTTACATGGAGTAGGGCAGGATGCCCATTCTCTTCCCATTCCCATATTCCAACCATAAAATAAGGCAAATGAATTTCCTTGGAAAGGTTTTAAGGCTGTCCATTCACATCTACATTGAAACATAATCCAGCTAACCTATGAAGTCCAACCATGAGGATGCTCTGAGCATAGCAAATTCTAGACTCGAGAGACCTTTGTCTGGAAGATAAACCATTTCCTAAGGACTTTTTTATTCTCTCAAACACTGCACAAACAAGAATGAAAAACTGGCCTTCCTAAAGCTATATTTACCTCAAGCATTTTCTTCCAATTTTAAGTGATGGTTTTAGGTCAGCTGCTATTTGATTCATTCTCCTCTGCTAGATTATAGGAATATGGATATATAAGATATCCAGGTACAGAAAGTCATCTGTGTGGGCCTGTACACTGCCAAGTTGCTTTTTGCATCAATTCCAGTGGTTAAACATGAGAAGTTAGGTCTGTTTGGGAACTCAGATAATTCCCAATTTGTGTTGGTCTTTGCAAGGCTGTGGGATGGGATTCACGGTTATTCGCTGGAGCGATATTGAACAGTAAAAGTATTGAATTTCCAATTAGAGCTGTGATAGTAAAAGAAGATCCATGGAAGACCTTGTGAATTAACAAAGAATGATGGACCGAGGATTTGGAGAGCCCCGACCCAGACAGACAGACACCTCCAGGGTCTCTAACAACATGGCATTCACTAAGAGCCCTGAAGGCAAATGTTTAGCCATAAATGTAAGACTGCCTTCCCTTTGCTGACCATTTAAACAGTTAACAGCGCTCTATACCTTCCCTGCAGCAGAAGCAATTCCCAGACGTTGAAGCATTTCCATTGCAAAACACAGCTTGGGATTCTGGACTCGGTTATTTGTTTGGAAGATGTAGACAAAATGAAAGTGTAGCAAACTCATACCAGATTGGATCCACTTCAGAAGCTGCCAAACAGCTGCCAGTGCTGTCGGGTCAGAAGAGCTTGCCAGGCTGCTCCCTGGGGCGGGGGTAGGATTTAATGGGGGAACCTGGGATCTGGAGATGAACCGTACAGCGAGCCTGGAACAGAATCTGCTGTCTACTGCATTTTCCCACCTGCAAGTATATAAACATGCCCCCTACCCCCCTTTCCAGGCTGAAATGCAGCTGATCTAGAGCATATCCACAGCAAAAATACCACTAGGCAATTTAACGATTTAGCCACATCGCTTCAGACAAAAGAATATGTGCAAGTCCCTAATCTAATATATATAAAAAAATAAGAAGAAAATTATGGGAGTGGGGGACAGAAAATTTGTAGGGTGCTGAATAGCTTGCTGACTTAGTAAAGGATATCCTTTACTAAGTCACTCATTTCAAACACACTGTTTGAAAACATCTGGTACTGAAAGCTGAAAACTATTTGGTATTCTGAAAAGAAGTTAAGGTCTTACTGTCCTAGGTGAATAGATTTCCTATCTTGCTAGGCAGTGAGTACGAATGTTGGCTTTCATAGCAAAGGCTGTAAAAGCTGTTTGAAGGCAACCGAGATATCCAGTCATTTAGGGGTCAGGAGAAACAGCACAGGGCTTTTCCCTTGCTTCTGTTTTTAAAAAGAAAAAAAGAGGGAAAAATGGGGGAAAAAAGAATGTGAGAGATTCAAGCAGTTTGACACATTTCATCCTGCTGAAATTAGTTAAGGAAAAAAAACCCAAAAGACTCTTAACAAGTTGAGTGAGTGGGATAGTGAGGTTCAAAACTCTTTGTGAAGAAATGTAAGGAGGGCATCTTTATTCCCCAGATTTAGATCTGAAAGGATTTTTGTTTCATTGTTAGTACATAAAAAAGACAGGGAAACATCTTCCTCTCTTCAGAGGCTTGTAAGAGCTCACCTTGTAAATATGTCTTTTTGGAAAGGTACAAACCAGTCCATATGTTGTTAGTAAAATATGTCACCTTGCCTTGGTCTCACATTTGTATAAAAGATAGCTCTTCCTCCCTTATCAGAGATTAAGCAAAGAGGATAGACAAGAAATCAAACAAAAGTGAGATTAATTTGGTAGACTATAATGCAAAGGGTGTCGGAAAGAACTTCCTCTGGGACTGCTTGAAATTTTCCAGCAGAACATTTTTTCAGTGGAAAATTTGCTCTTCAATAAGAGCCACTTGTGTCGAGTTACAACCAGCCTCTCAGCAAGGTTACAGAGTGTGGCAGGAGGCCGGGGTGTTCAGCTGGGAAATCTTGGGACAGCATCTCCTAAAGGCTGTCGATCAAGAGCTTCGTGACCCCATTCTGCTCTGGTGCCCGGGCTTGCCGTGCGAACTTTGTTTCTCATCAAGCACCATGGAGATGTGACTTGTACGGCGCGCTGCATTGTCTCGGCAAGAGAGGGGATGATGCTGCATCATGAGAGATGTGGGCAAGGCAGGAATGTCAGCTCCCAGGGAAGGACGAGGACACAAAGCATACCAGCTGCAACTCCCACAGGGGAGCATTTCTGAACTGAAATGGAGGGCTCGCAGCCAAGCAGTCTCATTGTTTGGTGAAATCTCAACATTTTCCATGGGAAAAGAAAACAAAAACACAGCAATAATCATAATAAAGGAAAAATATCCAAATATCCAGTCCAGCTCTATCCAGTCATGATTTAAGAAGGCCAAGGATTGAGTTGCTGTTAAGGGAATTCTTCCAAGGATCCGCAAAAATGGAGGATGGGAACTTCACATTGCTCAAGACTAATCAGACCATGGGCAAAGTCAGGGAAATCCATGTGTAGTTCAGACTCAGACCAGATTAGTAATTATTAAGCAACTTCAGACCACATAATGCAGGTGCAGCCACAGATTTATTTAGAGAGGACAAGTTAATATATCTGCGCTCAAGGCAGAGATACATGGTGATTCTGGTGACTCATAACGAACTGGTGACTCTTAGTTCCTACTGACTCTGAGGGACTTTCTCCCATCTCTTATCCTGGAAGGTACTTGTTACGGGGGAAGATCAGGTGAGAATAGAAGGTGAGGAGAAATGAAGAGAAATTTTGTATAGTTCTTGCAGCTAGAGAACATTAAATGTGGGTTCACCATGGTAAATTACCTGTTTCAAGGGCTAAGTCATCAACAAGCCAGGTGTGACCAAGAGAGAAAAGGAGCAAGAGGCATTTGTTTCTGTAGGTGACAAAGGGATACAATACCCACCTTGCACTTCATGCTCAGGTTCAGGTTGCAGTTAGAAGCATCTGACAGCTCACATTCTCCATAGGTGACTTAGGCAAACACTAGGGACAAACTGGTTAAGTCCGTGAACACGTTGAACTGGAACGAGCTGGCCATGGAAGGGAGGGGAAGGGCGGAGGAAGGCTTTACTACTAAGCGATCTTTTCTTGGTTTACTTATCTGTGTTTCAGGTCAGCTTGGGAACTAACAAATGAAGGTCGTGCCCTGGGAATTCTTCACAAGAGATTATATTTTTCTAGAGCCGTTTATGCTGACACCCGCACCGTATCATTTCAGTCTGCTTAGGCTGGGTGTGTATCGTGATTAATTTTCCTTCAGCACAGGTGAATAATGACCTGTCTCGTTCTATTCTTGTTGTCTCCTTGCTATTGAGAGGAGAAGTGAAACAAATAAGCATATTGGTTTGTGCTGAGCATTAATGTCTGGACAAAAGAGTCCCTACCAAACACCATCACCTCTGGCAACTCAGAGATAAGCCAAAAGCTGTATTATGCTCAGGCCTGATTCTTAGACTTCGGAGTTATGCCAAAAAGTGGTGCATCCGTGGGCCCTGATGAGGTGCACCAAAACAGTATGTTAAGCATCTTTTGAAAGGCTGTTCTCAAGGGACTTAGTTTCATGGCTGACAAAGGTGAAGATGGAGAGGTGATGTTATGCATGACCAAAGGTTTTCCACACAAAGGGCCAGAAAAAGAAAGACTATGGCCTTCACAGTATAAACTGGAGAGAATGGTGGTAATGGAGCTAAAACATAAGTAAGAATATGTAGATATTTGTGCCATCAGTTCACCCTACAAAGGTTTGGTACATTTGCTAATTGGTGATGGTGAGATTCATTTATAAGGGATACCTTACTGCAAGGGTGGAATTCATATGTCAATACATAGGCAAATTTATGCCGTTAGATATAAACAGCGACAAAGATTTTTGATATGATATCAATATATTTGATATGAGATATATTCTTCATAGAACAGTTGCTCATTGCAGAGCTCCCATCTGATAGCAGAGTCTGGATCTCAAAGGGAAAGGGCAGCAAGAGAAAAGCACTGTCAGTTATTTAAGCAGAAAGGCCTCAGCTCTAGCTCTGTGTGTCTGGAAGGTTTAGACTGGTGGAGGAAGGAAACACTCTGTATTCACCCTGTTCATAAACTTTTTTCTTAGTATCTGCTATAAGCCACCATAAGCAGCAGCGTCATGGAATACAAGGTCCCAGTTTGACATAGTTTGTCTATTCATATCTTCCTCGGATACCCTAAAAATACTGTGCCGTTTGCAACAAGTGACCATGTAGACAACCACATATGCTTTGGAGACAGACTTATCAACAATGATTATAGAAGGATGAAACCAATTAGACCTCTTTCTTCAGTCTGTTTTTGGAGGAAAGTAGAAGATTGTGCCATATGGTCTCTACTTTAGTTCTCATTTCCATTGTGCTCTGATACATTAGAGTTCTTATTATTTCTTTGGGGTAAGTCCTCAGCGGAGTAGTTGTCACCATATGAAATGTTTTCCTGGCCATTGCCTTTCTCAGTTCCTTTGTTAGCTCTAGGCACATACAGTAGTTTAACTCTTCTTTCTTCTCTGGCTCGACCTTCCAGCTTGGTGGGGGCACCTTATCCAGCTCATTTGTCACTGAACAGCACTGAGATCCACCCTCTCCTAGCACACAACTTCCCTACAGCTAAAGGCAGGACTCCAACTCGGTTGAAGGGACATGAGACAGACTGAATGGAGCTCTTTTTGCTGTAGTGCAGGGTATCTGTCAAACCTTCTGAGCCACTTCTACAGCTTGAGGTCCTGATGCCACGCTATGTCATGCCTTGCTATTCCACCAGGTAGTAAAGCTGGTTCAGGTGAGTCTTCGAAAGCCACAGCCACCACTAAAATACAGCAGGGATGTCCTCTTCAAAATGCAACTCAACGCAGAAAGCTGAACTGAGGCATCCATCCAACAGCATGGAATGTCCTCCCTGTTCCAGTTCATGCCTGAACAAGCTGACCTAAAACTTTCTGACCTCAGCAGAGATGTGGGGTAGATGCCTTCCAAGCCTCATTAGTTGCAGGCAGCATAGCCATAAGAGAAATAGCAGCTCAAGCTCCTGTTGGCATTGCTTGAGCTGACTAAGCTCAATAACGTCTGTTTAGTTCAACTGCTCTGCCTGTCCATCTGCATCAACTGTTTGTCTCTTAGCTCAGACCAGAGTAGTCCTAAAATCTTGACACTCATTTGACTGTGAGGTAATAACATTTCTTCAGGAGGACCCATCCTTAATTCTTGGGGGAAAAAAAAAACTTTTTCATCCAGTTTCTGAAAGAAACTAGGATTGTACAATTGTATTCTCTGTATTTGTATGGGGCAGTCTGTTCCTCTCCAAATAACCGTTGAACCTGTTGGCCAAGTGATAGAGATCTCAGAAATTTTCTGAGATTTTTGTCAAGCAAAAATGAGCACCCAGAAGGAGATCTGGAGAGATAAGTAGTTGCACAAGTTCATGTGCTGGTAGGGTCCTGAGAACAGGAAAAGTTTCAGAGGTCTTCATTAATCACCAGACACAAATCAGTGGGAAACCAGGCGTCATTAGCACTGTGTGAATGAACAATTTGTTTGTCCAGTGTTTCTTCCTTTCTTTTTCTTTCTTTCTTTTTGTCTGAATGTGTACAGCACCTAGCATGGTGGCGTACAGAAATACACTTGTAATAACACAGCAGGAGACTTGGCATGGGGGATGGATCATCAAGAGTGAATAAACCATCCTAGCAGGAAACTTCTTCATTTCACATCAGTTTGTAATGTCAGGCCAACTCAGGGGTGGGGAGGAAGCAGAAAGTGAGAAGGAAAAAAATAATTCCCATAAGTCCAGCAATAAAACCTCCCAACAAACCAAGAAAACAGCAGTGTGTCCAAAGACTGCTTGTTCCTCAGCTGAAGTGCCTGTTTTCATACCCAATTCTGTCTCGTGTCCCCAACTTACATCACCTCTGAGGCTGAAATACTGGTTCCTTATTCTGAACATTGAGTCTCTTGGGTTTGGGTAATTTTTTCTAGTCTTTCTAAGGTATTTGCTTTCACGAATGAGGAAATACGAAAACAGAATGACTCCATGGGCTGGGAGATTGGTTACCACTTACTTCACAAAGCCTATCCAGACAGAAGGAGAAGAAATGAAGCTGGGATTAATTGATCCAGATTAGCATTTTAAACAAAGGTGGGAGGGATCAGGATTTCCCAAGCATTATCCAAGGAGGAGGCATAAACAGGCCAGGGATGTGAACTACCCACTGGATTCCCTTCTTTAAAATGCCATTGCTTTTCCTAGGCTCTGTTTCTGCTTTATTTTTCCCATGCCCTGATACCCTCCTGGTTGTAGGTTTGGGGTATGTTTAAGGACATTGTGTGTGGATCCATGACAGACTTCCAGAACCCTCATACATCATCGATTCATTCAGCTCAGTTACTTCCCACTTCTTTTATTTTATTTTTAATCCTGTTTCTCCCTCCTATCCCTCGCCCCCTGCCTCTCACGCTTACGTTTATCCCTTAATCAAACTGTTATATGCTCTTCTCAGCAATTCTTCCCTAAATCCCTCAAGCGGGTTAGAAGCCCCCTGAGGAAAGATCCTTTTTGGCAACTGAGTTAAGATAGGAAAAAGGTCCTTGACAGACGCATATTCTATCCCAGAAAGTTTTTAATCCTCTCAGATGCTTTGTCACAAACTGTGCTTTTATGCTGGAGCACTTTTAAAGGCAGCCAGGATCTGTGCAGAGGTTAGATCTCAGAGCTGGGCTGGAAAATTCTAAATTGCTCTCGCCTTTGATTTTGGTGTTTTAAAACCACTCTGAAGTTGAAAAAAAAAAATGGATTAGAAATGAGTTAAAGAGCAGCATGCTTAATGCTGCTGCTTAAATCTATAGCCTCGAGCCACAGCACTTTGGGCGGTGAGATTCTGTCAAATCTCACCAGCTCAGCAGGCCCCAAACAAGTTGAGGCTTGGGCGCAGGATGGCTGGGGAGCAGCAAGGTAACGGAGACCGGAGATGGGGCCTGATCCTTCTGCATCGCCAACGGGATGAAACGGGCAGTGGAGCCTGTGCCGGACCACCTTTCAGGGAAGACATCAGCACCACAGCAATTTGCCATTGATACTAAAGCTTTGACATCAGACATTATTTTTTCCTTTAATCTTCTTGTTTTAGGACTCATGCTTTCCAGGCTTGCTTTCAGCTTGGCCTGCCAGGGGGTAGGGGGGCCCGTCGTAACCTGGTGGGCAGGATCCTCTCAGCAGCCTCAGCTGCCTTGAAAGCCTGTTCTGCTTCCCAGTGTTTGTTATTGTTGGATGGCGATAGCACAGCTGCTGTGTTGCATCCTAGAGGTGGATGCACTTCCAGGGCTGGATGAAACGAGTGCCGTACAAGCCAGCTTGGCAGCTCTCTCGGCCCTCCTTGGGGCAGCCTCTTACCCACTGCCTTTCCTACCCCTTTGTTCTGCAAGGGAAGAACAAAGCATTTTGTAGCTGCTATTGAAAAAAGGGGTTTCAACCTTTTAGGATAATCCCTGTTTTACAGAGAGGGAATTACAGAGAAGGAATTGAACCAACCAGAGTAAATCACTTGCACAAAGTCACAGGGGAAACTGATTATTTCTCCCCATCTCTCAACACTCTCCTACCTGAGTTCAGCATCCCCAGTTTTTACAGCATGATGCAAATTACATTTATTTACTTCTTCAGAAAGAGAACCAAGACACCAGGAGAAGAAATATACCCAGAGAAGTCTGTAGAAGCAATGGTGGTTAAAATCCCACATTTCAGGTGCCCAGAATACTCCTCACTGCATATATATGAACAGCCCAACTATGGAGGGAACAAAAAATGGGTTAGCTTGGCTTCCAGGGTTCCAGCACTCTTCTCTTTGCAGCAGGCTATAAATTATGCAGCATTTAAAGATGACTTTCTAAAACCCTGGCTTTAAAGCTTTTATTTATATCTCCCACACTGATATTTTTCAGACTCGTGACAGCTCCCACCTTCGCAAGCTGGGGACATGCCAAGCACCTGGCCTTTTCTGTAATGGCCCATTCCCCCCAGCACACTCCCCCCACCTCTTTTTTAAGCAACACTTTGGATATCTCAGGCAGCTTTTTTATTTATAGGAGTCGCATAAAAAGCAGGAGGAAGAGAGCGGTGATGGTCAAAAGGAGAAGAAGCGAGTGTCCCAAATGGCTGACAAACACAGAACCATTTCACCCTGGACAAAATAAGAGTTGGGAGCAGCCAAATCTCTCAGCATAATTAACATAAGAACAGTAATAACCCCCTGTACATTGGGTTAGATTCAGCGTGGCTGAGATGGAGACTAGTGAGTAAGGGGATTCCTCAGGGAATGGTGGATGTGGTACTTGTCCTGGGCAGGAGGCTAAATCACCACCTGCAGACCCAGGCTGCGATGGAAGAAGGCAGCAGCCCAATGTTGGCAAGCACTTCCCAATGGTAGATGCTGGATGGGCTTGTGCCAGGCATGACTATTACCGGGACTCTGTGCTTTTACCTCCCCGGTGTTAGAGAGCTCAGCCCCTGGGGAAGGGCCGCACTCTAATCTTGTGCCCGTGTCATCTCTCAGGGGTCCTGTGAGGACTCCTGGAATGAAACACCTGCAGCTACAGCTCAAAACTTGTGTTGGGATCAGGCTTACATAGGCGCAGGTATGTCTAGACAGCTGGTTCTGGCACCTGGGGTATTCCGAATGGAAGAGAAGCTATAGCACTAAATTGTAAAAGAGGATAAGCTTGGCCTAGCATAACGCGAAAAAACTCATATGAACCTCCTTTTAGAAAGGGGAAGTTTTTCTAGGCCTAAGCTGCTACCGTGAGCTTCAGGAGCATGTTGGGCTATCACGGTGAAGAGATGCTCGCCCAGCACATCTTGGGCAAGGAGCAGCCTCCCACCTCAGACCTGCACCTGCAGCAGGGAGCAGGGTGTTACGGCAATCCAAGTCTTCCCTCCAGTACCAGATTTGCCTACAGAACAGACAAGTTTTTACCCTCGGAGTGCCACAGCTTCAATGACCTCGGCAGTAGGCACAGAAGCCCTGCGCTCTCCATGCAGCTTGTGCCTTCTCCCAGGCTTGAGGGCCATTTCTGTGCTGCAAAGTGGCATGTTTGCACTGCCCGACGAAGACAATTTAACTTTGCAAAATCTTTCAAGGTTTTGTTCTGCCCCGCAGCAACATCAGCACTTTTTAAACACATGTGAGAAATCAAATTGTGTCAGACCATCTGTTTTCAGCTTTGTACTTTTACTCAGATGTCCGCTATTCTCTTGTCCAAAGTGACCAGCAGATCTCGGAGTTTGGAAATTTGCAAAGAAAAACTTGTTTGAAATTGCTTTCCCCTCATCTTCCAAAATGCTCCTGTCTTTGAGAGAATGGTGGGTTGCAGCAAAAATATATTTAGTCAAAATGCTCCAACTACCTCCAGACTGTTCTCAGTGGCACCAGGCATTGCAGGCAAAACAGAGACCTCTTGGCAAAATTACACCATTGAAATTGCCGGCAGAACAGCTCAATTTAACACCCACTAATTGTTGCACAATAGTTACAGGAATAAATGGAATTTGTTAATTAGATGCACGCCAATGAGTAATTCAAGACTGGTTTAAATAGTTATTTCCATCTTCCCAATAGGCTGTAGTGGTGATTAGCTTGCTGGCTGTTGGTCTTGACCATTTTGCTTCCAATGGAAAGGAGGTTTCAGACACCCATGCGTTGAACCACGGCACTCGATGCTGGGATGCTGTGAGACCCCCTTACCTGGGACTGCTGTGGGTTGTTGCTTCTGGCCACAGAAATACTGCAATGAGGGGGGCTGCCAACAAGCGCTTGGATCCTAGTGAAACTGAATTAATACTTTTTAGTGTGTTTAATTCCTGATGTAGGATGTAAGTGTGACAATACCACCGATTCAAATCTTCCAATATAACCACAGAGGCAAAGTGTGGCCTGGAGAGCAAAACTCTCCTCCCTGGAATATGCCAAATCTCTTTGTCCCCCAGCTGGGACAAGTGTTCTCTACTGGATGGGGCAGGTTTCCCCCCTCCACACACCTTTTTTGATGGGGGAGAGGTTTGCTGCCAATTTGCCCATCGCATTTGTCACCTTCAGATATTCCAACATTAAATAAACTTTTGCCAGACTGGGTCACCTCCTGCTTCTTGCTCCCTCTGAAGGGCTTCTCGGCCTCCCTCTATTATCTATGTACATGCTGCTTGGTTTGCTCCATGCCTTCTTGGACCACGGGAGAGCCTGCAAATAGAATAGTGTAAGAAAATCAGCTTGGCTGGTCTTCCAAAGCCAGACAGTAAAAAATGCAGCTGAAAGACAACAAAAAAAGGAAAAAAAAAAGAAAAAAAATCAAGCCAAGTCCATTTAATGGCACCATCTACTAGTTTAAATGGATCAGACTCATGAAGGAAGACAGAGAAATGCTCAGATATTAGCAAAAAGATGGTCTGTGCTGAAAAAGAGCATTTGCTATCAAATCATTAGAAGTCACAAGTGCTCAACATTTCTGACAAGCAGTCTCTTCATGGGCTCAAAGGAATTCTTGCTACTGAAATTCAGCCACCTGACAGCTATTTAATGGAAAACAGCAATGGTACAAACTGGTTCTGTATGGGGAATACTGTAATCCATAGGATTTGAAGAGGGAATTTAAGAGGGCAGCACAGGAGCAGAAGCCAAGAAGCACAAAGACTAATTTTCTTGCCAAAAACCAAGTTAATGGCCACAAGCTCCAAAACCTTAACTTTATACCTCCCTTCGTGAAATAGTACCTCTTGTCTAGCCTTGCTCTAAAGCACAGGTTCATTTGATGGGATGTCAAAATCAGCAGAGTAAAGGGCAGAGGTACAAGAAGGCAATGTTACATGCTGGGCGAGTTAATGGTAGAGCCAGTCTGGTCTCCCGATATACAGCCTCTCTGCAGAGGGGGGCAATTTTTCCACAGAAATGCAACTTAACAGTTTATGGAAAACACAGGACAGTCATGGGTAACCCCTTGTGTCCTCATGGCTGGGATAAGTTACAGGTGTTTGCATAGCCCTGGACTCTTCTCTCTTTTCTCCATGACCTCTTCCCTCTCCTCCACCCCAGGACTCCTATATTCCCAGGTAGCTCCTCTTTCCATCTCCCATGTTGCAGCAATGGGAAGGGGAGGATTTGGCAGGTCTCCTCTGCCTTTTTAAGCCCTAAGTAGGAGCACAAGTTCTTTTCCAGGGTACTTTCTCAGAATACATTTTGTTACTTTGGCAAAAACAGCCCCTCACACATCTACTCCCTGCTCACTTATACCCTTTACATCAGCCCCAACTTTCAGCTTCTGAGAACAGGAGTAGCAACAACATGAGCTCCCTGCTCAGTCAATGGGGAGCGACCAGGCTCTTCAGGCTGTAATTCAGGTCTCAGATGACCTGTGTAACCCTCAGACAGTTTCTCTCTTTATTAACTGCAGAGGGAGCTGAAAGCTAGCAGGATCCTGAGCTACTTGCCTAAGGTGAGATGAAGCTGGACCATTGCATGGACAGGACTACAGTCCTTCAACAAGGCCGTTCAAAATACCAACGTTTGAACAGTTCATAAGAATTCAACTCTTTTAAGCAAGCATCAAAGAAGAGGACATGTGGAACAGTCACAGACAAGGGAGGAAAAACACCTGAAAACCAAACTAAACACACACACTAAAAGGTAAAACTAAACAAACAAACAAAAAAGCCCACAAAACAGGCAATCAATTGCTCATTGCGGACATTTCAGCTCTCTCCTTGCACACAAGGAAGCTGCAGACAGTCAAGACCATAAAAGGCAGAGGTTCCCCAAGGACAGGAGAGCTGAGGAAGACCAAGATTTGGTGATTTTTATCACCCTGAACCTACTGCCATGGGAGTCAAACTTCTTCTTTCCTGTCCATGTCTACTACAAGGGTTCTGGTTGTTTAAAGGCTCCTTATATTTCCAACTGGTGCTGTATTTCCATCACTGCTGAGACACACTTCCCTGGAACTATGAAGTATAAAAACTCAATGGTTGCTCTATGATGCAAAAGGTTGAGAAGTATCCCCCAGCCTAGTGGCCACACCAGCACAGAGATCATCTTGCAGAGACCAAAGATCAACTTCTTCCCTACCCCCCTATCCAACAACAAAACTGAACTAGCCCTCCAGTCCATCTCTTTCAAGAGATGCCAGGGAAATTACCCATTCACTTCAGCTGCTCCAGCCCTGCCGCTGGAGAGTCCAGTCATTCCAGGATACAGCTGTGGTCCTGCTGCCACTTAGTGTTAACCCTTTGTCCCCTGACTCCCAGCAGAGATCCACGCAACCCATGGTATGGGGTAATTCTTGCTTCCTGCCTACTGGAACTGCTGGAAAAGGCTTAGAAAATGTGTAGGGTCTTGTCAGCTAAGCCAGCTGGGAGGAGAGGTGTATGAAACCTGTGAGGTTTTTCATCCCTTTCTATTTTTCTGACCCTACATAACTGAATACATGAATTTACTATATGAGTAAAGACACACTCCCCTTAGTATCAATCTTCTCTCAAAGTTAAACCCAGATGTATTATATAAAAATTAAAATAAACCAGACACAAACTATTCTCTAGTTAGAAAGTGGACAAAAGCCTCCAGCATCCGGAGAGGGACAGGAATGATACAGCTGGACCAACAGAAACCGGCTAATATTGATTGGACTGGAGATACTTTATAGACCAAATGGGGACAGATTTTTTCCTTGAAATATAATAGATTTTCCATAGACATCAATGCTACATGGACTTGGTCTAAATACCCCGCAGTCTTTTTTTTTTTTTTTTTTTTCTGATTTCTATGGTTTAGTTGCATAAATTGGCTTGTTCTGCCCTGCCCAATCTGTGATAACCAGCACTTTCCTGCAGTGTGTGATTGTCTTGACTTTCTGCCTCTAGTTTAAGTGGTTACACTAACCCTGACCACAGTTCTCTACAATTCAGCAGATACAGGTCATGCGGTAGTGACATTTTTGGTAAATATTTTTAACTTTGCTTCTCTGGGGATAAGGGGATCTCAAGGGATTTTCCACCTGAGATTTCCCCTTCTTCCCTAAATAATGTTGGATGGGATGAGGCAACAGAATGCAGCATAAATATAAAGCACATTTTTGGCTAAGATCTAAAATGCCTTCAGAAATCATCTAAAGTTACACATCCATATCCCCAGTGAAGCCTGAAACAAAGCTCTCAGAGAAGACAGGATTAATTCGAGGTCAGAAGGGCTTTGCTTTCTGTCATAACATTGCCATGATGTAGTACCAAACTCATTACTTACCGTGACATGAAGCTAAGAGGCTAAGGAATGGTTTAGAGTGTGTTAGTTCATTCTCCCCTTCTGCCACAATATCTTCTCTTGAGGATGGCAGCAAACAATATAAACAAGAACTCATGTATATGGAACAACTTAGTCCCCATGCAAACAATATGGGGACATAAGGGATTTCAGTGAGATGTTATTTTTTTGTTGTATCCAAATTGCCCACAGATTTCTCTCCAGTGTATTCTCTGCTAGGAGGGGCCTCTGTTCTGTTTTTAAGCCAAGTTGATTAGCCAGTTTCAGAGAAATGAAACTCGTTCACAATATGTCATCTGACCCTTTCTGTCTTTCTCCTTAGCTCTAGTCATTTTGAAGCAATTCTGATTTTTTTCAAAACGATTTATTCCCCAATTTGGAATAATGACAGTAAATAGTTCTTTAAATAGCCTCATTTGTCAGCTGTTCACTGGGATTAGTTAACATCAAAAAGCTGATCTCTCTTAGCTGGATGCTCAGGCTATTTTCTATTGACCTCAAATATGAGCCCAGGTGGAGGGTTTCCGAGGGCCCTGTATTCACTGATTATAAAATTGGAGAGATCTTTCCAACTGTCCAGTTAAGCAACATTGAGGATTCCTATAAATTCAGCCTTAGTTGAGCCACAGTATATGAGTTAGGAAAAATAAACCCACACAAACAAATAAAAAACCTTATTTTTGCTGAAGTATCCAAAGTGGTGAAGGATCCAGAAGTATCCACTGCTGCATCAGCTGAAATTTGGTTGCTTCAGTGAGTAGTTATAATTGTGACTGTAGATTTGCACTCTGTTCCTGGCCTGAATGTGCCTAGCTTCAGCATCCATCTATAAACTGTTGTCATCCACGAATTCTCTGCCTGTCAAAGTAAAAATGAAATTGAAAATGAAAATGCCTTCAAATGAAAAATTTCCTTGCAAGTTGTGTATGAACGATCACACCTTGCAGATGATGTGAGATTACAGAACTATGAGATTTAGGTAGTTTTGAATATAACACTTATGTACGATAGCTCGCAAGAAACTTCAGGACTTCTGTAGACACCTCTGTGACTATACTGTGCTCGCATAGTCCATACAGAGCCAGTCACACACTATCTAATTAGTTTGAGCAATAATTGTGGCTTCTTCTTACATTTCTGGATATATGGTAGCCTCTGAAGTGCAACCATGATGTAACGTAAGACTTTAAAATCCACCTAGAGCAAAAGTGCAGATGGAAAAAGTGAGTGTAACTAGGAACAAGGTGCAGTTCTGGTATCTCTCTGAGGAACAGCTATCTTCTACCGATGTCACTGGCCCTCAGCAGAGCCGGGTACCTCGAACAATGCCTCAGTATATTGGATATAAACTCTGCTCTCCCCCCGCTTCAGCTATCCTTGGTCACACACTTCCAGGTGCTGATTTCCAGATTAAGGGAGTCTTTATTTTAGACTTTTCACACGCTATCAACATGGTGTTTGATTACATCAATAGGGGCCAAATATCAGTGCTTACTGCAAATAAAGGGAATTTTTAAGCAGGGAGATCTATTTTTGTCGCTTCCTCCTGTGGGGCAGGTTATCAAGATGACCTGCGAACAGCATTGTGGCAAAGCACAGCTCCCTGTTTGGGGAGGAGGGGAGACGCCGGATGGTATTTACGGTGTGTCATAAACACAGAAGGAGTCTTTGGACAATAGCCTAATAAAAGCTCTAAAAAGAATTGCTAGACTGTCATAACTCGATGTACAGACTGTCACTCTTGCCCTCCTGCTCTGTGTTGTGGTTACACTTTGTCCTTTAGTATCACCATAGCGAAGTCACCTCCTGACTACCAACTTTGGAGGCACAGAATAAAGATGCTGCAGCACCTCCACGTGCAGGACCCTGGCAGAGGTCAAGGGAGATGGCGTGTCTGCCTTGTTCAGCTTGAGATGCCACACCAGGTCTGCAGTCAAGGACCTCTTTCCAACTATGGTCCTAATCATGGCCCCAAGGGCCCTGTCTTAGCATACTGCAGTCTCTAAAAGCAAATTTTGGGCATAAAACCTGCGGATTTGATTATCTCCTGTAGACAGGATGGACCTGAGTGGTGTAATCTTAGGCTCCAGGTTCACACTTGTCCCAGACTGGGAAGCAGTTGCATGTGATGGAGCTCAGAGTAACAGTGTTTGGAGGACAATCCCCACAGTAAAGTCCTAGTGGTGGTTGTGGTTAGAGGCCTTAGGTCTGGTCAGCAAGTGCCAGTCCAGTCTCCAGGCTGATGGAAACTGCACTGTTGTCCCCTAACCTCCTCAGGGGGAGAATCATCATCTTGACATAGTGGTCACCTTCCTCCCAGCCCCGAACAGCGCTAGGAATGAAGACTTGAGATTGCCTTCCCAAGGCAGTCCCAAGACTTGGCCTTCCTCCAGGGAGACCCCTAGGCCAGACAGCAACTGTTGCCACGAGCAGGGTGTTTCTACCAGGAGTGCTGACAGCCTGTTTTCATCAGCTCCGAATGGAAAAATTGTTTGGAAAAAGGCCTGAAATGTTTATCAAAGAGCCATGGCATTTAGTGTAAATGATGAAATGACGGCATATTAATCTAAAACCCACCATAACTGTCAAGAATCACGGGCTATAATAGCTGTGTGTACTGGTATCACAGGCAACTCGTGTCTTACATCTGAAATGCATCTGCTGCTGGGGTGGATCAAGGGTTTGCACTGTACCAGCTCCAACAAGAGCGGGTAGTGTAGGAGGTGGTCACTGTATTGTACCACTCAAAGTAACTTGGTGCTCCTTCATCTGCTTAACACCTTCAGGACCCCGTGGTCTCAGGCTATTCAGTTTTTCAGGACAAGGAGCAGCCTTCTGTCTGTGCTTGCACAGGCCCTAGGACATTAGAGTCTTCATTTATTGCTACTTTTTAATGCTGATGCAAACCAATAAAGTAATAACATTCAACGTGGTTGATGACATAAATGTGAGACTGTCTGGGATGTAAGAATTAAAGGCCATAAGGAGAATGGCTGCTTGAATGTCTTATGTCAAGCCTAGGGAGCTCTTTAACCTTCAGCAGTTAAGAGTTGAGGCTGTGTAGTTCCTGTAATGAAGAATAACCCTCAGGCTTTGCTGACTCATTTGCAGAGCAATAATTCGGATAGAGAGTTTCCTCCACGAAGTCGGCATCACCATCTCTTGTGATGACGCTCTTTTGATGATGTATGTGACTTCTCTGCCTAAAGAAAAAGTGTCAGACATACAAAAGCTACAATAATCAAGCAAATCACATAAGACTAATGCTTGTGTTTGCTTTAAGACTACATCTCTAGCTATTATGGGCCCAGGCCTAACTTTCAGACTGGGAACTGAGTGTAATGTTTTGTTAAGGTATTCACCTGAGTTTGCAGAAAACCTGCAAGAATTAATCACAGGGCTCCATTTTCTAGTCAGAAACATCATTGACCACCTTGTATTGAAGAAAATAAGCTATACGAAGGCTTGCTTAACACACAGTCTGTGTGCACCACTGAATCTCCAAAAATATGTAGGAGGTTGTGGTCACCAAATTCACCATGGGCTAGGGCTAAAAAGGAAAGGGCTGAAAGAGAAGGAACCTTGTGGTTGGGGCAGGTAAAGAGAGCTCAGTGTTTTGCTTGGAGATTTCTTCAATTCTCAGAGCCATTCAGTGCTGTTTCCCTGGTGCAGAGATACCAGATGTAGAAAGCAGAACTGTGCAGCGGGGAGAGCAGATGGAACAGGGGCATCTCTTGCTCTCTTAGCCCAGCCCGTTGCCCTGCGCCCCTTCCCCTGCACCCATCTGCCCTGGAGTTTCTTAGCGTTCACCTCTGTTTTGCTATTGCCGCAAAGTGCTTGCCCGGAGAGGAATATCCTGAGAGATGGCAGGGTCTGAGGTCGGAGCGAGGGCAGAGGGAAAGCTATTGTTGCTCTTATCATGCTGTGAGATTTGTTACATTCCAAGGAAATCATTCGGTACTTGGCTTTCTCCGCTGCCCTGGCCACCGTGAGGTTTTAGGACAATCCCTAATCTGTTCCCTTGTGAACACTGAGGGCCTTTCTTGTGGGAAACAAGTTCGCGAATTCAGTTGTTTCTATCAAAGATGAGGGAACATCCAAGCAGAGCCAGACAGTACAAGCTTCCCCCACAGGCGCTGTGGCTCTGGCATCCCACACTGATCTATCACCACCGAGACCCGCAGCACAAGCCAGCATCCCTGTCCCGAGCAGTCACTCCTCCGCCTCCCCCTCGGCTCATAGCCGGCGTTCCCGGCTGCCTACCTCTCCTCCTCCCCTGGAGCGCCGTCAGGCACATTGCAAAGCTTGGGAAAAGCTGGCATTGACTTTTCTCTCCCCTCGACGCTGTTTTTGCAAAACAGAGCCTGTGCGCGCACACATAGTTGTGGGCTCAAAGCTGTGACTTTTCCCCGTGTCCCGGCCCACGCAGTGTGCCAAGGAGCAGCAGCAGCAGCGAGCGCCGAGCTCTGCCCTATGGATGGGAGAGCAGGCGCTTGGGAAGGAGTGTGACGCTGAAATGACAGCAGGGATCTGGGCCCAGTTTCCATCCCGTTGTGCTCCCTGCCCTCTCCTCCTGTTCCCTGCGTAACCCTTTCTCTTCCTGCACATGCAATGCATCGTGCTGATCCCCCCCAGGTAAATGACCACCCAAGAAGCAAGGCAGTGGGGAAGCAGGAGGAGCACCTCGCTCACCCTTGGTCCTGCCAAAATCATTATCTGTGTAGCCTGTTTCTGTAGCCCTGGATTTTGGTGTCAAGAGAATTGAGTTCACTGGCTCTGCCTCCTCTGGGACCATTTCTGTCCCTTGCAGGGCCCTCATCTCTTCATGCAAGCATTGCAGATAGATAGATAAACCCAAATCCAAAGACTATTTCCATGCTCTCCCTGTTCCTCCTCTCACACTTGTGCCACCTCAGGGTTTTGCCACAATTCTCAGCCTCCTTCTACAGGGCAAAGGGGGAATTTACTCTCACCAACCTTTGGGATAAATATTGCCCTTCCTTCTTCCAGTTCTCATTCCTCGAGCAAACCTGGCCCCGCATTCTGCCTGCCTCAGAGATGAGGATCAAAGGGTCCTTGTTAGCTGGGACTGCACGTGAAGGGGAAAAACATTTCCAACCACTGGGTAACCCAGGTTAGGGGCCCAGAGCAAACAACCCAAAAGCCACTTTGCTCATGCCTATATAAAGATGCCAGGGCCAGACAGACCTTGCAAATATCTGGATCCCCAAGGTGGAGGCAGATTCATCCTAAAGGTAAATTATTGCCTGGAGAAAATTTGGCCTGCAGAGCCTTGGGTGGGTTAAGATATCCCAGGGTCAGGAGGTAAGGAGAAATGCTTGGATTTCTCTTGCACCTCCCACCTGAGGTCTCGCTGGGGGTGGTGAGGGTGTGGGGCAGAGCTCTGATCTGAATCAGTCCTTGAAGATCCCCATAATATCATATGATGGAGGAGTTTGAACAGATTTTGAAATTAAAATGTCAGAAAGTCTTCCTGAAGCTGCACAGGAGGGAGAGAAAATGCATGCAGAGTCCTAAACACTGTGGTAGTTAGTGCTTGGAAGGGGAAGGAAGGCAAAGCTGGGAATGTTTGAAGTGCCCTGGGCTTCTGGAGGAGCACAGGCTCAGGAGAGTGGGTAAGAGTTGATTGTTTGCTGGTAAAACACACTGGGTTTCATGGTGAAACACCTAGGGCAGCCTTAAAACCCACCCATTAGTTCAGTGGGATATAATGTCTTCCAGTTAGTAAATACCACTCGTTTTGTTAGCACAAAGTGGTCCTCATCAAAGTATTGGCAAGGTTACTACATTTTTTCATAAATCCAGCAAATTGCAGTCTGCCTACAGCCATCCACTGGAGTCTTCCTTGTCTCACTTTAATTGAACTTTCTTGTGGGAGAGGGAGAAGGAATTACATTTTTTATTGCTGGGTGTGTTTTATGGGAGATCTGTCAGCTGGAATTGACAGTGCCAATTAAGGATGCATGTTTTCATGTGAGCTGCAGAGTCTTAGAAAGCACAGAAGAGAAAGGGGAAAAAAAGAGAAATAGAAAAAAAAAGAAAGAAAAGAAAGAAAAGAAAGGAAGGAAGGAAGGAAGGAAGGAAGGAAGGAAGGAAGGAAGGAAGGAA
>JAWLRI010001089.1:5139905-5186864 GCA_034781795.1 Crypturellus tataupa
AAAGAAAGAAAGAAAGAAAGAAAGAAAGAAAGAAAGAAAGAAAGAAAGAAAGAAAGAGAGAAAGAAAGAGAGAAAGAAAAAGGAAGCCAAGCTTCTTGCACTGATAGAGTTGGGGAAGAACAAGATGAGGTTGGAGATTTATTTCCCATTAATCACATCTTTCCTTAGCTACCCATGCAAGGCCCATGACCACACTAAAGCTATTTCCTTCCATAAGTGCATGGCAAACACCTCCTGGATAGAGCCCTTTGGGGCTTTTCTGCCTCAGGTCCCTATTGCTTTGGGATTCCATCTGAAAAGACAGTGTTTTGGGGAGTTAAAGGCACTGGAGTCTCAAGCAGTCCAGGTTCCTCAGTGGCGTCTCTTAGTGAAGTAACTATCATTCCCTTTCCAGAGGATAAAGGGTATGATGAGAGCCGGGAATGCGCGCACCTTCATTTTATCATGGAAGAGACAGGAGAAAGGGGGAAAGACACTGTATTCCTGGGTAACATTCCTAAGATTTACTGTCACCAGCCAGATGTTTGGAGGCAAAAGCAGCAGCAGACTCTACAATTCCGAGTTGCCCTTGTGGATCCCGTGGGTGCAGACTGCCCGCACACCCTCTCCCCTTGCTGGACCCTCTCCCTGGTCAGCCTCTCCGTCTCTCCATGAATCCTGTCCCCTCACAGGGGCAGCGGCAGGTGGGACACGGGGTGGCAGCGTGCGCCGAGCACCAGCCTGCTCCCCTTTGGGGAGGGCTGAGCGCTCGGGATTTATGCTCTTGGACATGAAAAATAAACACTCGGTTTCCACGTGCTCTGCCAGTCGACATGTGCTACCCAGCTAATTCAAACATCCATCCATCAGCGCTCCTGTGGCTCACGCAGCACCGAGGCGAACGGGGAGTGCGTGCTCCTGCTCGGGGAAGGCAGAAAGTCCTGTCAAATCCCCTCCGAGGCAGCTGATAACAGCAGGTGCTTGGGTACAACATTGGTGTGAACCACTGCTTCCAACTCCTAAAGGTTCTTACAGGTTAAATCTTTCCATTTTCCTGTGATACCGCTTATCATCCTTGGCAGGCTCCGCTTGCTATGGACCAGCACAGGAGAATGTCTTTAGCAGGCCGATGGGAGGTTCTTTTTGGCAGCTCTTCTTTGCACGTGCTGCAAGGGAGTCCCTGTTGGCCAAATGGAGGTGACACCGGCTCACCCATCGCCCCTGGCTTGGCTCCTTCCCTGCATTCCCATCGGAGAGCTCTGCTAATAGCCGCATTTCCAAACAACGCTGGCATTAATAATGAATTATTGGGACCTAAATGACACGTCTGACAGTGACACTGACTGCTCGTGTTTGAACACGGGGCAAGAATTTTAATGAGGAAAGGAGCAGAAGGAATAATGCGGGAAGGGAGACAGGCTTCACCAGCCTGGTGATCAAATAGGGTGACAAAGAGTCTAACGCAAGGTAATCTGCACTGTAAAACAGATGAATTAACTGATCTCATAGGAGATGGGGTGGCCCAGGAATTCCCCCTTGAATCCTGGGACTGGAAACACTGTGGCTGTGGGAAAGTAGAGGAATATGAAGGGAATAGGTGGTCTCCATCGAACTGCTCTTATCTTTGCCTGGGTAACCTTGCCAATGCTGCTCCATCCCACGAAACAGCCATTTCCAGTGGCACTGCTTGGAGCTACTGGGATAGAATTTCAGAGCCTTTTCCAGATGGAGGAATGGGCAAATTACATAATTACAGAAATGCCAGGGAGTGGCCAGGATACGGAGCTGGGAGCACCTTGCTTTCCACTAAACTGCCTTTGCCCTTGGAAACGGAGCACTCCCTGTGTGGGACTAGGCTGCCACCGAGCAAGTGGTGCCGTTTTGGGGCTGGGGGGTTCGCCCCACTTGACCTCCCTTGTGTTTGCGACGTGGAGGGTCTTGTGCAGCTCCCACTCCTATTTCACAAGCCCATGAGGGTGCTGAGGATGCCCCAAAGGCTCTAAAACAGCCTCTGTTTAAGCAATTGGGTCCTGCTGGTGCTTGGCAGTGCCTCCCTGCTGACATCTTGTGCAAAGCCCTGCTGCATAATAGATTGGGGCAAAAGCTAGAAGATACCTCTGGCCAGTAACTTAAAATACTGTAGTGACAGGAGTATTAAAGTGGGCAGACCAGGAACACGCCAAGTTTCAGCTCAATCAGTATCTTGTCTCTGATGATAACAGATGATTCAGGAAATTGTGACCCTTCCCTTGCCCCTAATCTTCTGTTGGGCCCTTTTCCAAAACTTTCTTCATCCCACAAAGGCTGTTCTGTGTAAATACATTAAAATAGATTCCTCAGAAAAAGGGCTTAATGTGCTTTCTCTCCCTACCCTCTCTATCTTTTTTTTTTCCATCCAAATAAACATAATCTCAAAATATATATACATAATTACCGAGATTTTGCAAATAAATGAATTTAAGCACATGGCTCCAGAGCTGATCTTGCAGCAACTTCTTTGCATTTCGTGGTGTAGTTTCACAAATACATTTCTTTTCCCCTCAGAATAACGGCATGTGCACACAGATCCCCAAACAAACGTGCAGCATCTCCTTTAAAACTGCCTCTGGTAATATTTCGCTGGAAACATTCCAGGGGCAAAACTCCTGCCTTGTGTTTCATGTCCCATGCAGCATGCAAGATGGAATTATTTGTTTGTTGCTGCTTTGCCTTTGTTTGTGCAAACTGACGCCGCAGGGACTTCTTTTGAGGGCATTTTTCAGCCAAGAAGATTATCCCATATAAATACACTGAAATAAATAGATTTATCACTATAATGACTTCAGGCTGTTCTATCTATCTATCTATCTAATATCTGCCTGCCTTTGTAGATAACAGAAGAACAGAATTAAGGACCTATCACTGACTAAAACAGACACACGGCTTTATCTTATTGTGGGTCTACACTGAAACTGTGAGCAAGAGCTGAGCTAATTAAACGGGGCAGATTTGCCTGCCTTGTGTCTACCTTGGAATTACTGCCCGCAAACGAGGAGCATCTCTGCCCACGGGAATTGCTGCTGCAGCCAAGGGGCAGGTGAGCAGATGGGGCTCGCGAGCCCCTTCAATCACCAACCTCAGCCCAAGGAGGAACCTGAGTCAGAGCCACCAGCTGCTGGTGCAAAGGGAAACACCTCAGCTCTGAGATACCATGAATTTCTCTCACCTTTTCTAACCTATCTGCAAGAGTGGAAGTTGATTGCTTTTATTTTTCTGCTTTTAAAACCGATCATGGATTATTTCTAAAGCGCTTTTGAATCTATAGCCAACGTGAAGGTCATCGGAGAAATGACAGGGAGATGTCTCCGTCTTGAAGATATTAGCACAGCTTCCACAGGAGGCTTATGCACATGTAGGTTTGGCAGGGATGTGGCCCCAAGCAAGCCATGTAGAAGAGGGATCCCATCAGTTTTACCCTGCAAATGGCTGCAAATTAAAACCAGAACAAACAACATGCTCACGAATTTACATGAATATTCCCATATATGCAAGCAAACAAATAAAATGGGAGAAAATAAAGGTAATAAACGAACATTTGAAGATCTCTAAAGAGCTGCAGATGAAAGTCAAAATAGTAACACTACACAGAAGAGCCCTTTCTTACATAAAGGTTATGTGGTTCCTTTTTAAAAAAACCTCCTAAACTCCTAAAAATCTAAGGGAATGGAGTTACTGCTGATCAGTCAATGCACCCATGTTCCAACCAATCCATGAGGAGAAATAAGTTACCTTAAACCTCAGACTAAGAGGCAGTAACTTGCTAAGCTGCCCTAATTATGTGCCCGTAGCTCCGGCCTCCAGTGTACCCAACAACTCTGCTTTCATGGAAATCAGTGGGAGTTTTCCACCTCACTAAATGCTAGGAACCCAAGAAGGATCTGGGCTCGGGGAGGCTCTTAGTTTGATTCCTAACCAACAGATTTTTCCCGAGATGTTGGGAAAGTAAATACAGAGAAGGCTGTGAGACACTCAGGCAATTTGGCAATAAGGTTGTACGAGTATCTCAGATAAAAGACAGTCTTAAATTCTGTCTGGAAACAGGGATTCTAGGGAGTTTCATGAGTATTTTGGGACCAATGAATGCTGAGGTTGCAGTGTCCTAGATTGAGAGAGCAAGGAAATAAAGGACAATACAGGTTTCTGGCTCCAAGAACAATCAAAATAATTTTCATGCCTATTTCTTTGCTACAGTAACTGCATGTGCAGAAAAAAAAAGCTAATTAGGGACTTAAATTAGACAAAATGAGCAGCTGTAATCTAACCTCATAAGACTTCAAGGGAGAAAAGGGGTGGCAGCTTTTACCAGTATAGACATGTATTTTAAGTCAGCTGAAACAGTGAGATTTGGGAAGTTTCAATTTTTGTTTGCACAAGTGCATGAACAAAATTAAAGATTAGTTTCTGACAGACGTCAGTCATTTCCTTTTTTAAACCTTATAAAGGCTGAAAAGGAGGTGGAGACAAAATCACAATCCTGAATAGCTTAGAAGTAATAGTGTTACTATAGTCTATTGTTCCATTACTGTCACTGCAAGTAGAAACTATTCAGCTGCTTTGATAGACAAATACAGACATACACAAGAAACTCTTCCCTTAAGGAAAATTTTTGAGATTTTGAACATTTTGTTTATTTTTTCCTCTCTTTAACTGGCATATTGTAAAAAGTAGCATTGATAAATCAAACTTTTGGAGTGCTAGCTTTAGATTTTAACTTTAAAATTGAATTTGATCTGCAGCAAGCAATTTAAAATGGAAATGCATTTTGAATAAAAGGAGAAAAACGGAGCATACATTTTTGGCCACTAAAATACTATTATTTTTGAAGCAAAATTCTATACTGTTAGTTGTTTCTTTTGAACTGTTTAAGCTGTCATGGACTTTTAGTTAGAAAAAAATCCAGTATGCCTTGGTATATTCTTCTGATATCCCTCCTCAGTGGTTTATATCCAAAACCCTTTAAAAAACATGCTCTAATGGGAAAAGAGAACCAGAATATCCCCAGTTTCTTCAGTTAACTACCAAGTGGGTAGTCAACTTGTTAGGGATGGTAGATCATACCTGCAGGGTTCACTTTAATCTTGTTTTTCTTAGTCAAAACTTTGCCCTCCTACCATGGATTCCAAGAGGAGGTATCTGTACAAGAAGAGATGCTAGTTCTTGTTAAAATATCTGCCCTCATGGATGCCCTGCAGGTAGAATCTAGGATGATCCTAGTGCAGATTAGATGTTGCTGATGATGCTGATGTACAGGAGAGGCACACGGATTATATCGGTCATTCAATTTGTGTCTGAGATGAGGCACCAGATAAGGATGCAGAACCCGTGCATGCAAAGCTGAGCAAATGCATCATTAATAACCAGAGAGGAGGAGCTGACATTTATTTGCTCAAATACCCATAAACAAAGTTTCTCAGAAAATGATTGTTTTCAAATGAGTCACTGAATGGGCATGGGGGCTGGAGCTGGAGTAAATCCTCTGTGAGACAACTGGGTCCTCATTAAGAACTTCTTTCTCTAAGGGGAAAGAAAGGCTTTAGATTCAATAGAGTATTGCCTCGTGCTGCAAGGATTTTATTACCTACAGACTTATATGTGACTGAGGTGAAATGGAGCCCTGTGCTTCAGTTCAAAGGCATTGGCAGGAGAATAAGGGAGCCTTGACCATGAGGCATCAAGGGTCTAGAATGGCATCTGTACAACTGCCTCCGTGTTCCCTCGCCTCATAGCTTCTATAATCATGCACAAATTAAAAAGGTAAATATTTTAAAATGGAAATGTTGGGCAGTGTTATATCCTGACCCGCTTCCTGTGTTCTTTACACAGACGCATTAGTTGACATTTGTCATTATCCCAGGGTTCCCCATAGACTTTTTCACCCCTCTGGCAGTAGGGACACACTTTAAACCAGTGCCCCTCCATTCATTCTCGATGGGATTTATTTCCATCTTATCAGAGTCCTCAGAGAAGAAAACCAAGTTTGGGTCCCAGTTTTATGATAGCTGCGTTGGATGGAATGGCCCTCTCTCCACATTATTCCTCCTTGGATTGCCTTTGGGATGGTTGGCCCACTGTGCACAACCATCAAATGCAGTCAAAGCATCGTGTACAGTACAAAAATAGCCCTATGGCTTTGCAGGGCTGTCTAGAAAGCACAGAAATAGCAATTCAGGAGTCTGGGCCAGACCCAGGAGGGCTGGCAAAAAAAGCAAAAAACAACAAAAAAACCCACTTTGATTTACTCCTACTCTCTATGTTCCAAGTTCCTCTCTGAAAACAGAGAGATATATATTCGGGCTCTTGGCTTTGTGCAAAATATAAAAGCATTTTCATTTCTGAAAAATTTCCACTGCAAAATTAAAGAAAGGGGGCCTTATGAGAAGTTGGTTGGTACATGTTCTTAGAAACCAAACCTCAGAGAAGCCTGGCTTCCAAGAAAAATAAGTAGGACCCACAAATCCTTGCTTATTCAGCACAGGTGAGGGAAAATCATCTGATCAAGAGGGCTCTTTTCCTCCCTTAGACATACCAGCCTGGCTTTCAAATGTCCTTCTGGCAGGTAGTGCCAGAAGGGGTATGGGAAACATCTTAAGTTTTTGAAAAGAGCCTTTGGTGGGCAGCTCCAATGCCTCAATGATCGATTCTAGCAATTTTGATGAAGAAATCTTCCCCATATAGAATGGATACCATCAGAATGCGTGGTCCTGTGAGTGCTACAGGTTTGTAGAGGAGATATCACATTAAAGTTTGGCAATTTGTGATCATAACATGCAGTGCTGGTCATCTAACTGCTTTTCTAGGAAGATCTCTCTCCATGAGGCCCTTTTTGTGCTGTAGTTCCTGCCATCCCACTAGATAAAGCTAATACAGGGGCAAATCCACAGTTTTGATCTTCTCCATACATGTGCCTGTAAGTTGCTGTGATAATAAATGCCAGAGATGAAAAGAACATATTACTGCACTTTTAGTGGAGCAAATTTTATTCAAATGCCTAGAGAATCAGGCAAGCTTCATTGTTATATTTACTGTGCAACTACTTGGGTGTATTCGCCTGTATCAGGAATGTTCTCTAGAAGTGAAGTTTACAATTATGTTCACTTATTCACTGTACCCTGATGTAGACATGGCCTGTACTGGAATTCTTGGTAAGAGCATTGTTTGTTTCCTCAGAATTATGCCCACAATATGAAGTTTTGAACAGCATTCCACGCTCTAATGTCTGGGATTATATAAATCATAAGATTTTGCTTCAATTTATTTCGATGAGAGAGGAAAGAAAGAGAAATTGGTCTGGTCATATCTGGACCTGAGATACTGAACATCCCTGTGAGCCCGTGCAGAGGCTTCACTGTCATTTTTTATCGCTCTACCAGCAGCTTCAGAGACACGTAGGATTGAAGCGACTGGAGAATTTGTGTAGTCAAACCTAAACCAATATTTATTGTTGTTGATTTTAGGGGTCTACTATTCAGACACTACACAAACAGACAACATCGTTAAATAAAAGTGGTTTGGAAATTTCCCAAGGAAACATGTTTTCTCTCGTAAAACAACAGTGTATGGTAAGAGACAGGCACACACATGTATCCTAATGAATTTCTGTTGCAAGGTAATTTTTCTGTAAGACTAAAATTTTCTGATTAGAAATTGTATTTTTAAGACATACATTTAAAAAAAACATTATATTTTTATAATAAATGTTATTATAAGATGAAAATAAAAAATACAAAAAGAAAAAAAAAAGTCCCATTTTATCAGGTGAAATAATTAAACTGTCTTGAAAAATACTTTGAGCTTCTTCCCTCAGAACTTTCCTTGCTGGGAAATTTCCATTTCTGTCCTGCTTCTAGGTAAGAAAGCAAATGTGGAATCTCCTTCTCCAGAGGAAAATTCCTGATCCTCCCTTTTTCTATAAAATCTCGAGGAAAAAAGGAAAGCCCATTCTGAGCAGCCATGCAAACATTATTTAATATTCAATACCATTATTTAATACTCAAACAGAAACTGCAAATTCCTCCATTACGGAATACTGGTGACCTAGTTCATTGGCCTAGAGTCTTATGGTTAGGTGGAGCATGATCTGGTTTATGACTATTTGACTCCTAATAAAAACTCTAAATGTGGGAAAAGATGTTGGTGATGCTAACCAAGCCTTTTTATTTGCAGACCAGCTGCTAGCAGGGCACGCAGGGTTTCTTCAAGGAAATACTGAGAAGGAGGAAATGGATGTAAAGACTGAGAGAGGAAAGAGTTACTTGGAGACATAGAATTGGACTGGACCCAAGAGGATTACCAGTAAGAAAAAGGGATTCTGATTTAGTCCTGCTATCTTTGTTCCAATTTTCCCTCTGAAAACTAAACAAGAAAATATACAGCCTCACAGCTGTGTGCAACATATAAGAGCATTTTCGTGTTTGCAAATCTCTCACTGCAGAATTAAATAATGAAGGCTTTGTGAGCGATCAGTTGGTATGTGCTCTTAAAAATAACTGCAGCCCAGACAAATCCGCTTTTGTTCAGAAATTGGTCAGGCCACTGAGCAAGTCAGATGGGACAGGTGATGACAAGGCTAGTGGCTTATTATTGCATTGTGAAACTTTGTGCTATATTACCATGCTCTGGTATACCAGAAAGTCACCAGCTAAAGAGAACCAGATTTGGTCAAGTGCATTGATTACATTTTCTTCCTGCACAGGAAGACTGATGGCCAAGTCATTGCGGGATGCAGGTACTCATTCTTCCTCAAAATCATGTTCAGAAAATAAAACACCCTCCACTTCCTGTATTTCAGCATTATTTGTAGCACAATCCATGCTAAGAGCCTTTTTATCTTGTTTAATAGAAATAACAAACCTGTAGTGCCATGACCTGCTCAGGTAACTAATGTGCTAGCTATTATCTTACAGTGCACAGAACTGCAGTGCAGATCAGAGAGGAAGGATCGCATTAACTCATGAGCTCTCAGGAAGCAGCATTTCAAAGGCTCTTCTGCCCATTTTAATACTCTACAGGTGGGCTGGAGATTAAATAAACATTTGTCTTGTGACCACATGAGTCTGTTCTCCGTTTGATTTTCTGATGGGTAAGGTATTTTCTGGCATCTCTTGTGATATTTACTGAGCTGAGACCCAGCCAAGGATCTGCTTTCCAGAAATGCCTAAGAGAGGTTGAACAGGAAAGAGCCTGAGCAGCACGATCTACACAGGGAAACTTTGAGTTTCTTTGGATGCGCTTGTAGCTCCTGCTCTTACCCTGCTCTTGGTGTTTGACATCCACAGCCTGTTACATAAACAAGGATTT
The DNA here is from genome assembly GCA_034781795.1 of Crypturellus tataupa. Classification (NCBI taxonomy): domain Eukaryota; kingdom Metazoa; phylum Chordata; class Aves; order Tinamiformes; family Tinamidae; genus Crypturellus; species Crypturellus tataupa. The sequence goes on from JAWLRI010001089.1 coordinate 5,149,221, forward strand.
ATGCGTTCCAAAAATGTACCTTCCTCCTGGGTGCATGTTTTATTCTAATATACTAACTGCATCTTGACCTGAGATTCGAGCTGCAGTTCTAGGTCTAGATTTAGATTCCCAGTCAGGGTAGGTTTTCTACCTTAAGAACCTCACTCTCCTTTTCCACTGTTGCTCCAGGCTAAGTACACTCTAACAGTGCTAAAAGCGTTGGCACAGAGGAGTATATGTAGGTATTATATGTGTTTGTATTAAGTGTAGTGGTTGTGGCTGCTATCAAGCCATGTGCAGAAATTTGACAATGTCCCACCAAATATTTTTGTTGCTTGTTGTAAGAGTGAATTAGATTTTTAAAAAATTAATTTAGTATAAGTTACTTTATTAAAATAAATACATTTACCATTTCCCTGATAGTAGCACTGCGCTGATGGAATATGACCCAAAAGCCATTCCTGGATAAAATATGAACATAAAGCCTGTGAAATGGAGTTTCATTGCCTGGTAATCGCTGGCTGAGGTTCTTTATTGTTTTGTCTGTGACGGGTGCTGTGAGAAGGCCAAGTAGTTTCATCAGTTCTGGTTTCCTGGATGCTGATTTCTATTCCACTGCACTTTCCTGAGAAACTGCATATGATGATCTTCCATCTTACACCTCAGATGAGCATTTGGCTACATATATATATATATATACATATATATTTGGCTACACAGATCAGCTTGCTTGAAGAGTTCCTCTCTCCAGAGGCAGTCGGACCCTCGTGCTGGGCGCCTACTCAACTTGACAGGAAGATGAATGGGAACATTTGTAAATTTTTGTCTCGTACAATGTATTCCCGGCTTCCTTCCAGTCCTGATTCTGAAACTGGCACATGACTGGTTCAGTTGAGTCTTCCCATGTCTTTCTAACATTCCCTTTCAATTTGGTACATTGTTCTGTTGGGTGATAGTGGCCCTGATAATTGCATGAATCAGCCATTTTGCGCACTTTGGCAATACCCTGATCTATTGTTTCTCCCCTTCCTTGGACGATGCTCCTGTTCCTGTGGGTTGAACAGCACTTCTAGGATTTTACCCAGGCCTTCCTGCCCTGCTCTTGTCCCTTCTGAGCACCGTAAATCCATATGGCGAACCTCATCTAGGAGGACCAAAAATACGTCTGCTTGCATTTCGTTTCTTCTACAGCTGCTATGAGCTATTTTCCCATCTACTTTACAGCCAAAAGGGCATTCAGCTACTAACCACAGCCCTATCACCATTTATCTATCAAAACTGTTACATTACTGTAGTTATTTTCTTCCTTTTTCCCCCCTTTTCTCTCTTTTTTGTCTCCATGGCATTGTTAGTTTCTGGTTTCTTGCACTTGCAAGTACCATTTCACTCTCTCCACCACATTCAGTGTTCCAGCACAAAAAAATGCTGCCCCTAGAGAGGTGAAGGAGCTGCTCATGACTGTGTCAGTGTGACATTAACGATTAGAGAAGCACTCCCTTCAACTAATTAATTTGCAGCTATTAATTCATCCTATTAAGATGGCTGTGTAAAAAGGATAGTTTTCTGTTATTGTGTGTCCATTTGATTGGCAGCTTTTTAGAATGTGGGTTTCATCAGGTTTTATCACAAGCTGAGTGACATGGCTAATTATACCTGTTTCCACAAGATTCAAGCTTGTTTTAAACTCCTGTCTGCAAAGAAATATGTATATAAAACAGTAATGTCTTAATTTGTACAGCTAGAAGTTTGGTTCCACAAAATGTGTAAGCACATGGGTTTGAAATGTGACTTTTGTTAGTAAAACTCAAATCCCTGGAAGGCCTTGGGCACTCAACAGAGAAAAGGTGTATCAGTACGTCAGGGCAACTATGGAGAGAATTGAAACACATGTTTTATTGTTGGTATTTTATATATTTATATATAAAATATGTATTTTATATATATTTTAAGTATATATTTATGGTCTGGATGCATTTTTTTTTCCTAAGCGTGCATTACCTGCCATAATCCAGGGAGAAGTAGAGAGGGAAGAGCCATATTCCATAATGCAGGAAAGACCACAGAGAATTCAGGATGCTACACAAGATGCCCTGCTTTTTCTTTTCCCCGCATACGGCTTGGAGGACCCAAGTGCCTGGTGTATGCTGTCTGCTCCAAGGGAGATTTGAGGGTTCCAGGTCCCATGTATCCAGAGACAGCAAAATAACCCAGATCAGCCTAATTTCTTCCTACGCAGCCTGCGCAGGAAGCGGGATCAGGAATCTGGGTTAGAGGGCGGCTTCTGGCAGCACAATCCAGCCAAATGCACCTTCTCTGTCAGACCACAGCTAGGGCTAAAAGAGTATGTAAATCTACAGGAAAAGCTTAACCTCATGAAAGGCTCTATTTTTTCTATGCTTGCATGCCAGGCCGTCTAACGGCAGGTGCTAACTAATAAGAAGGATCTCTTTCACTCAGCACACGGATGACTCATCAGCACAGCAGGTCAGAGAGTTAAAGGCTGTAGATGGACTTTAAAAAGAGCTGAGATAATTTTATGACCAACCAGAGCATTTGTCTAGCTGTTCCGGTATAATCACTAAGAGGAGGGTAATCAAAGCTTGTTCCTTGGGGCACCAGCTAATGATACTAATTAGCACACAGACAAGGCTTTGCTGAAAGCATTACACCCAGGCATGTGCTAATTAATTAGCTGATTGTTTGCAAGGAGGTATTCCTCTTGCCTTCTCCCTCTCCTACAAGGTTATGCAATGTGGAAGCAAAGGGGGTTTTATGCTTGCTCATAGAACGGGCCGCTGTGGAGTAGCCCAGACTGGTAAGTTTGGGCAGCTTCTCTGGGAGGATAAATCTATTAATGATGTTTAGAGAGATCCTGCAAAAGATGCTCATCCTGCTGTACTAGGGAAGGAAGGTTTTTGGCCTGTATGGCCTGAAAAAAAAGAAGAAGGAAAAAAAAGGCTTTGCCCATTCCCTTGTGTATACTCAGCCTGCAGCAACAGTAGGCAAGGGAAGACACAAAAGGAGCTTCTGGGAAGAGACTCTTGCATGGAAAACATCTCCTGCTCGTTTCTATGGTGCAAGAGCATCGCCTCTCAGCCCAGACCAGGCAGCGGTGGAGGCTCTGGGCATTGCTGCACGCGCTCGGGGTGCTTTGAAGATCAAAGATCACCCCCTCGGATCAGCTTCGCCAGCAGGGCTCCGTGCAGCGAACACGGCTTTGATGAAATTCAATGTCCTGACATTGCAGTGACCGCTCTGGCTCCAAGGAGCTGAGCTCTGGACAGACAGAGGCTCTGGAGTCTGGCAGTGACCAAGTGTTTTCTCTTGTTGGCTTTCTATTTCTAGGAGACTGTTGGATGAGATCCCAAGTGATATATCTGGCTTCTTTTCCAGGCTGGTTGGTGTGTGTATGAGAATGTGACTAGGCAGAAAATATTCCCTCCATTGTTATATGCGAGTGAGGCAAAGAAAGACCAGTTTAAAAGAGCAATGTAAGGCAGCACGGATTTTTCTTTTAACTCTGTACAAATCCCTGCCTGGCCAGACCTCCGTAGTTTTCAAGGCTCTGCCCAACCAAATCAAAGCCAAGTTTCACAGCTGCATTCAGGGGTTCTCACTTCCCTTCCTATCCCGTGCAAAACTCTCTGTCATGTTGGGAAGCCAACACAGGTTGACTGGGCCTGAAGCAGCAGAGGAAAGAGAGTAAGTTGCTCCTTCCAATTTTGTAGATGCTCAATAAAAGCTGCCATGTGGGAAGGGAAGAAAAATAAATGTTTCTGAGTGCCAAAGCAACTGTTCTTGGTTATCAAAACAGCTTCATGGGCAGGTCTTGAGGAGGAGTTACTAGGTTGTCATTCATTTTGGAGAGGAAAGGTGGTGGGAAAGGGACAATGTTCCACTTTCCCACAGGTAAGTTGCAGCACTAGACCATATCGTCACTGCTTTGGACTTAAGGAACTCGGAAGCAGCCAGGCTCCGTGTGTGCTGCACAGCTTGGAGGTTGGTTCAAGGGGAGCAATTTCACTCACTCGTGTAATGACCCCCTCACTCAGCACAGCCGTCCCCACTGCTAGCTCAGGTCTGCCACCGAGTTTCTCCAATCTGCTATCCCTGCTGCTGGGAAGCAGGTTTAGTCCCCATATCCCTTAGCATGACCGCGGTGAGCATCTCCAACCTCTTCCCCAGCTGGCCTACCAAGGCAGGACCTAACAGTAGATGCCCAGTGGTTGCTCCAGCACTATGATCTCCTCCTCTCCTCAACTTGGTTTGTGTAACCCCACACATCACAAGAAGTCACAAACGTTGTCCCAACTGGTATGCGGCCATGGAGCTGGGTTTTACAGGCCTCACACGTACCACATGAGGGCACAATTGTCCCCAAGGGCTGACACTTGTTTGAAGGGCTCTGTTTTCGAAAGAGGGAGGCAAAGGCCTTACTAGGAAGGAGGTATTACCAGGAAGGAAGGTAACTCCTATTTTCTGTGTGACAACGGGGACAAGAAAAGTTCCTTCCTCGCAATATGATTCCCCAAGCTCCAGAAAAGGGAGATTCTGCATTGCTTCTGTCGATTTAAGGATGGCACAGGAGGTGGCAAGGTAAACACAACATTATTACACTTTTTGTCTTTGCAACTATATGAAAATTAGTGATGTGTCAAAAGTTGGAAGCTCAAAGGTTTTCAGATGTCTAAGAAGTGCCTTAACTTTCAGAAGTGCCGAGTAACGTATTTCTTCCAGAGTCGTGCGCTTGGGCATGTGTAAGTTACCATGTGTGGCAGAAATAAAGCCCCTTCCCTTCCTTATTCCCGTCGCACGCAGACACAACCGCGTCATTCACATAAATCTGGCGCAATTAGCCAGTGGGCTCAAATTTACAGCGTTTCTGATAAACCAGACGCCTAAGAAATCCTGTGATGGGAAAAGGCTGCTCTCTGTAAGAACACAGCAGGTAACAGTAGCTTTGTGAACGATAGCCCAAAGCCTCAGCTTTCGCCCCGGTACCTGCACATCTCACTGTCCTGAGGGAAACATCTGCGGAGCAATTATTATCTTGGAAAGAGCCATGGGAAAATAAAGCAGTCGGTAACACTTGAAAAGCGTCCCAGATTCCCACTGAAAGGCTTTGTCAGATCTGTGAACCTTCACTTTATTTAGCTGTATGCATTTTTTTTTTCTATTTTGGAGTGGGTACTAAACCAAAAAAGTATCCTGTATGTTGCTGTGGTGGGAAATCTCAGCCGTGATAACATTCAGCTCAAGGTTGTTATCTAGTGGGTTGTAACCTGGAGAATATGGGAATATTTCTCAAAGGAAAGGCAGGGCTTGTCACCCGTCGGGCTTGGGGAGCTTAACTGTTTGTGTTTCAGCAGATAGATGGGCCACGTAATGTGCACAGAACTGATCACGTCTTCCTATTGACCCACAGAAGGGTTGGCTGTGGTTACCATCTCTCAATAGAATAGAACTTCTTATGTCACTGTTCTTTTTTTTTTCTGAGGTTTTCTTGATGGATTTTTCTCACTCTAGGGAAACTGGGGGGTTCAGTCCATCCTACTCCAGCTCTGAACAGACCTCTCTGCTTCTGTCTCTTCCAACATGCGCAAACCAGCAGAGTGGGCCATGAAACACGTCTGTCACAGCAGGTGGAATGACAGGGCTGCACTGAGCATGGTGCTTCCTAGCAGGACATGCTGGATGGCGTGGTCCCCAGATGCTGCTCCGCGCTCTGGGACCTCTTCTGCTCATGGATTGCATCTGTGCGTCTGTGGTTCCCAGCTCCTCTTGCCTGCTTGCATGAGGCTTGGCCAGTTATGGCACAGGAGGAAAGAAATGAGCCTGCAGATGCACATGTAGCTATGAGGACAACTTCACATTTGTAGGAGGAAAGGTGTAGAGCACCTTAGAGCTTGCCTGCATGCAACTCCTATGGAAATGACATGCATGAGGCTCCCAGCAATAACGTTCAGCATTTGCCTTTGTAGGACATCAAAACTTTTGGTTGAGGACAGTACGGACTCCCACATTTTCACAGATAGCAAAATGGAAGCACAGGGGAATAAAATAACTCAGCTAAGGTCACCCAAGCAGGCAATGGAGGAGCTGGGAATAAAATCCAGGTTTCATGAATCACTAAACCACACTGCTTCCCCTTAGGGCTGTGGATGTATTATAATAGAGCAAGATCCAGATGTGGTTTTTAGCTGTCATTCAACACTCAGTGTGATATTACTCTGCCTAGGAAAATATACAAATTTGGACTCCCTGAAGATTTTAGTTGTTCAAGGAGCTTGATTAAGCCTGTCTGGCATGACATCGTTAGTCAGAACAAACACAATGGGGTGAAGGGCAATTCTCAAATACACTGTCAGGGCTTGTGGAGTTGCTCAGCCACTTCTGCACCCAGGAAGATGCATACAGACCTGAGAAACGCAGTCTGAAATGAAGGCAAGAGCAGTCAGAGCAAAGAAGCTGGACCATATCAGGAGATAGGAGGAAGACAGATGCTTGGCAGCAGAGCTGTGGTCAGACATGCTGCTCTAGTGGCAGCTGATCCCCTTAGAAGGTCATTGCTCTCCAGCTGTTCATCTCTGTTGCCCCATTCCCTTCTCAGTTGACCAGCTCAACTACTCCAGAGACCAACGTGGGCTACTGTGGCCAACAGGACATGGTTAGAAGTTGGGGTGTGAGGAGGAGACCAGCAAGGCACCAGGGTCATCTCTTTACTCAGCCCAGTCCTATCTGAAGACCTCATCTCACCCAGAGCAGGAGGTGTTTTCTGAGTAAAAAAAAAGTAATGCTCTGCATGAAAAAAACTGTTCATACTTTGATATTAACAGTAAGTGCTGACTGGGCCAAAACCCCACAGCCTGAAGCCATGATTTAAATTGATCTGCATTCACATTTGTACCTCAAGGTTTGGGGTGGAGGGGAAGAACGGTAGAATTGTATCCTTTAATCAAACTCTTTCATTAAAATTGCACTTTCCCCCCAAACTCAGGGTGTTTTGCCTAATACTCTTGCTCTGAGAGTCAGATAATTGCATATCCTCTCAGTTTTAGGAAATAATAATAATAGACTCCTTAACTTTTATAGTTGGTCAGTACAATTAGAAACTTGTATTTTAAGGGCTGAAAAACTGGAAATTGAATAACCGACCCTTTCATATGTTGTTATGTTACATAACTCTTTAAGATTTTAAAGTCGAATTCCTGATTTCTGATGGAGAACTCATGACTACCAAACGCCAGCCCTTGGCAATGTAGATTTAATACTGGCTTAAGCTGGAAGCAGTATTCCTCCCTTCCCTCCCAATATGGTTATGTGATATTCATGGGGGCTGTTAAACAACCACGTTTCTGCCTTTTGCATGGTGGAAAGGTCAAGGAAGGCATTTGTGCCATGCTGAACAGAGGACAGTCCATCCTTAGCTGATCCATAGGCCATGCAGTAAATCTGCCAGAAAGAAGAACCTCATCCTGCTGTTACGTACTTACATTCAATGTGATAAAGTGATTCCTGTGGATACGTGTTTTAAAAGGGACCTTGTTAGTGAAAAGGTCCAGTTTAGCCTGCTGATGAGGCCTTGTGCAAGGCTCCTGCTTGTGCTGGGGCTCTATCGTGATAGTGCCTGATTTCCAGCACAAGCAGTGCAAAATTCACAGCTTTCACTGCAGTGATTCCTGTCCCATTCGTGTGAAGTGAGCAGGTCAGCTGCTGTCTCATCAAGTGATGGCAGCTCATATTCATTAGATGCAGATGAAATAACAGCTTCAACATGAAATCAAGGTGGAATGTACTATTGGGTACTGTCATTGATGTTTCCTAATGATCTAGTCATACCAAACCTTTTTCTTTTCCAAGAAACCCCAACCCTCCTACGTGTTTATGGTCATTTAAAAATGAGAAGGAAAGATACAGGAGAAAAGTTCCTGTTTTATTTTTGACAGTAAGGGCAGGATTCACCTCACTATAGTTTGGCTACCTAAAATGGATGGCTTGCATAAATGAGACATCTTCTACAGTTGCTGGAGAGTGCCTAGACAAACCTGAGAAATCAGAGTGGTGAGGGAAGTCTTCTCAAAAGTCTTTTTCTCCTTCAGCCATAGGAGTTTAGATGAGCAATTTAGAATACATGCCCAAAATTCAGATTCGGTGAGCTGAACCCACAACACGATGGTCATGTCATAGACAGAGAAGCTGTCTGGCAACTGAAGAGAAGAAAAATAAGGGCTGAAAAAAGGGATGCAGAGAATGGCCCCAGAGAACGTAAAAAGAGACGGAAAGTTAGAGAGTCAGACACAAAAGCCAGCACTTTTAAAACAAAGACAGTTCAGAGGCTGTAATGCAATGTGTCCTTCAATATCAGGTTAGCTGTTCAGTGGCTGGCACTTTGCACCGTGTGAAAAGATCTCCCCTGAAGATCTGTGATAATCCGGCCAGCCACAGTGTATTCCGGGGGCATTATTCCCATAAGTGCAGCAAGCAGCACCAGAGAGAGGGAGGCAGCGCTTTCCCACAGCTGACAGACACCCTTGCTTTCTCCTGTTCCCACCAGGAATGAGTCATAATTCAGGAGACACTGCCCCGGGCCCTGGAGAAATCCACAAATTGCAACAAAGTGAAATTATTGACAGGATGGAAGTGATGCTCTGAGCCTGACGAAGCAAAAGCTGCAGGCAGGGCTGTGGCATAAAGGAGGAGCCCCAGTGGGCAGGAGACTGCTCCTAGCATGGGAAACACTAGGACACATCCAGAAATCCCTGGATCTGGTTATAGAGACTGCAACCTTGGGGTACCGGATTGTGAAGGCCAGATTGAAACCGGACGCTTGCTACATCTTGCCTGGCACAGCCAGTATCTGGCTGCACATCTCTTTATTGTCTGTGTATACTTTTATATTGCAATAAATACAGTCTAGCCAGGCAGGTGCTGCCTTGTCCCCTCAGCCAACGCTATCTTGGGTCCTTACTGCCCTCCTCATAACTGTTTGCTTTGTTACACTGCCTGAAAAATAGGCTTGGGCTCTGCTCCGTAGCCCGTGGCAATTAGCCCGGCTCGCTGGGAGACAGGTGGAGGAATGCGGCATGAGCGTATTTACACAAGAACGGAAATATTAAACCTTCCTCCTGCCTGTAAATTAAATGCGCTGTTACAGCTCTGGTCAGACGCTCGCCTGACCACCCTGCCACCTCCTCTGATTTATCTCGATAGCAGATGCAGGCCCATAATTTGGTGGCAAGCGCTGCCAATAACAAAGCAAATCTGCTATTCGCCCTCTGTTTGCCCAGGAAAATAACCACCAAAGCAGAGGGAAGGGGAGCCGGGGGGTTTCGCGGCGCGGTGCGAAGGCATTTTCTCTTTGCTGAGCTCAGGCCGGACCCACAAGCGCGATGGGGAAGGGGATGGCAGCCAGGCGGCCGGCCACAACCTGTCCGAGCGGGAACCCCGCGCGGCCCCGGCCCTCTCATCTCCCCCGGCGGTGCCGGGTTGTCGGGCGTCACGGGGCGAGACATCTGTTCCCGCGACCACGCCGCTTCCTCTCGCAGCCGCCTGGACGACCCTCCTGCCATCCTCACGTGTGGGAGCCGTCCTCACCGCTCTAGCCAAGCGCATGTTGGAATAGGACCTCGGAAAAGCCCGTGTTCTTCTTAGAAACTAGAAATGGGATTTAGCTTCTTACAAAGAAGCTTCGACCTGTCTGTCATCCAAGTCCTGGGAATGCTGCAGGACAGTATATTGCCAAAGTCACTTAATTTACTCTGTTTTTTCCCTTCCTTCTTTACTCCGTGTTCCTCATACTTCCCTCTACTGTTTTTTATTTTTCAGAGACTACTAAGGAAGCAAATTGACACGGTATGAGACGTTAAGCTGAACCTTACGCCACGCTAGCGTGGATACTGTTTCAGGGAGGAACGAGTATGTGTGAATGCTTGAGACTGCTTGCATAGGACGAGAGCTGCAGAATCCTGAGGACAGGAAAGCCTGATGTCTTGAATACTGCAAGAAAAACAGCCAGCCTTGATCCTCATTCTGGGAAACAACAGCTGCTGCCAGGATAATTTTATCCTCTTGCTTACACAAGACAGAAGATCTATTTTACAAACATCCCGTGATCTCCTGGACCCATATATACGGTCATTCCAGGTCAGGGATGCATCACTGGAGTAGCAGGTCCATATTCTGACCTGCTTTCTTTTTTTTTCCCTCTCTTCCAGCAGACTCTTCCTAGTTTGAGCGCTCCGAGCCTAAAGACCATGTTCTTTCCACTCCTCGTCACAATCGTTGCCGTTGCATCCTCTTCTCAGAGTCTTTCCATGACTTGCAGGCACCAGGAAAGCTCCATCAGACTCAGTGGAACGATTCACCTACACTGAACAATAATTATGACAGAAAAGAGCTGCTTTTCCTGCTTGCAGAAATACCTGACACTAAAGATAAGGAATTTTCATGCCCTTAGCAGTTCTTATGTTGAAGGATTCGGCTTTTTCTGGCATTTCACTTCTTGCTATCTGCCTGAATACAAAAGAAGAGACCTGAATCAGAAAGAGAAGGATATAGATTTCCCAACTTACTGTCATTCCACAGCCACTGACTGCCCTGATGAACCTGTAACCCACGTTGAGCCTCTAAATACATCCCACAAACAGCTCCCAAACACGAGTTTTACTACTGAAAAAGAGAGGGAGAAAACTCCAAAATTTTCCTAATTTTTGAGGCCATATCAAGAGAAGAAAACCTGAAATGTTTCATTTCATAATCAGGCACTTTGTTCTCATTTGTTTGTTTTCTTGAAGTGACTTTCTCGTTCCATGTTTTCTTTTGAAAACATTCAGAAGATTAAAAAAAAATCCCCAAGCCTTTCAGAGAAGCTAAAAATGAAAACTGCTGGCATTTCTCGAGAAGTAAATTGGTTTTCAAAGGGACAGAAAATGCCCTAAAGTTGAACACAACTATATATTGCAAGATGTTGAATTCCCCTGAAAATGTCATTTCCCTCATTTTTTTCTCCAGTGCCAACATTTTTTTTTTAACACTTTCTTGGAAATTGCCATGGAATCCAATCGCTCCTTATTCTCTAAACTGTAATTACTGTATGAGCAGCTCAGCCCTGGCTGTGTGGCAAGGCCTCCCCAAGGGCTCTCGGTGCCCTGCAGAGTGGCTTTCAAGCCCCGTTTTTATTTGGTTAGCAACGGTCACTCGGCATCTGTGAAATCAAAGTATTCCCATATTTAACACTGAGCTATGAACGCTCACAATCAGCGGGTTAATCATTACGGAAATGCTGACTGATTCTTGAGTCAAACGTCAGGTGGTGCCAAAAAACAGAGCCCCAGGACAAAGGACAGAGAAAACTCAGCTCTGACTAATGCTAGATAAAACGACTGTTATATAAAACATGTCTTCTAACAGCACTCAGGTCATAGTAATATCTGAACCACAAAGTCCATTTTCCTTTACTATGCACAGCAGAAAATGCCCTTAGCTGTAGCTTGATTTGTGCCAAAGTCTGGGGATCTCAAAACCTTAAATGGGGAACAACTTTTGTCCCGATAACAAACTAGTCAGACTGTTGGGGATAGTTTATGGATTAAAAAGAAAAATAAAGTTCAAAATCAGCCATGGATGAAATGAGAAACTGGAAATCAGAAAAGAGTTTCTAAGGAGCAGAGAGGAGGAAGCCTGAAATAAGACCACTGTGGATCCAACACCAGCAAAAAAAAAGGATAACTAGTTTTAAGATGTCCTGGATCAGTTAATGGGGTTGTCACCATGAATGATGGTGAAAACAGGGGCTTTAGCTAATTTAGCTCTGATTTTCTGCAGTCCTGTTTATTGAGGATTCACAAAATGAGAAATAGAAACAATACTTCATAGCAGCCAACCTTCCAGTCCCTACCTGAAGTATTTAAAATAAAGATTGGGATCGTCAATGTTCGCTCAGGATTTTGAGTTTCTGGTTTTCCCTAATCAGAGAGCAAAAAGGGATGATTTCACACAGGATGGTCCTCTCTCAGCACCAGTGAGCTGGACATACAACCAGGCCCTTTGGGACGTCTTGTCTCACACATTAGCAAATGTCATAAAGGTTTGCATTTAAACCAGCCCTTTAAACCAAACCAGCCTGGTCCAGGTCAGCAGCAAGCAGATACAGTCAGGAGCAATTTTGTTTGGGAAGGGGGAAAGTGACTTACAGAGCAAAGAAGCACCAAATGCTTTTCCTGAGCTGAATTATGGTGGTGAATATGAGTCTGGAAGGGGAGGGAGCATAAGATGTGATTGTAATTGGGGGGCTGTATCAACTTTTTAATACTGTTAACAGCAGGATTCTCATCTCTGAATTTTGGCTAGATTCCTAACTCTGGGACAATTCAAGCTGGGCTTTGCAGGACGGGGTAACCACTGTTTAAGGTAGGACTGCAAAGCCCAGCTGCAGAGGTGCTTAGAGGTCCTGCTACAGCCAGTAGTGGAAAGAGACTGACGGCTTAGGATGGCAGTTCATCCTGTCTCAGCCTTCTTCAAGAGACAGATCATCCCATCATGAGAGAGGAATCCCAAACGAGCAGCTAAGACTGGATGCTTCATTTTTAAATAAAGGACAGTGTGATGAATCCCTTCTGAATAGAATACGATCATTAACACATCATTAAAAATGCTTAGTGTCTTACAAATGCAAACAGTAAAATCCTTCCTGGAGCGTGAATTTCCCCTTTCTCTTTAAATGCAGCTATGTGTTTTTTTAGTACACGGTGTCTTTTCTATATTCAGTCTGCTTCTCTCTTCCTTTGCAGCTATTACTGTTCTCCAGCTAGTCAGGAGCAAGACGTTGGCTCTGTGATCCACGCAGGGGCCACCTTCAGCTTGTCCTCCATACGGTATCATTGCTCAGCACCCAACGCAAAGCAAACCCTCCTCTACACGCTAATTCGTTTCTTGGGTTTACTGAAATGAAGGCAGAAAAAGACAGCACTGGCTTCCTCAGATATATCGGGGGCCTAAATCCTGGGGAGGAAAGAGAATTATTTAAACTGTTGTACAATGTTGGCACAAGAACGGCTTGGTACAGACTACCCACGAATACATTTAGACAATGGGAATAGAAGCAAAACAGTAATAGCCAAATAATAAAAAAATCCCAAGCCATTTTCAGATCATAAAGTCATAGAAATGGAGCTGAGAAAGGCCTCCAGAGATCTCTCAATTTTGGGCTTCTCAACCTTTGGTAATATGACGACTGTTCCTAAAAGAGAAAAGCCAGTGACTATTTTGTCAGGGTGGCCACAATCATTTTCATTCACTTGCTTCATTCAAACTTGCTAAAAAGCAGATAGTCCCTTGCACGCTCTCATTTTGTCTGTGTGTTTGCATGTAAGAACATAAAATAATGAAATAAAAAATGCAGTCATTTCATATCCCACTGTGTGACAGTGCTTCATGCCCAACCAGGGGAGAAATTCTGCCCTCCTACAACGCTCGACTCCAAAGCCCCATTGCAAAAATCCAAACTATCCATGAGTTTTCATGTCTTGATACCCATGAGATACCCATGAGAGGTACTGAGAGGATGTGGTGCTGGTAACAGCAGGATTCTGACTTTATATGTAGAAAATCCTTCCTGTCCTGTGTACTTCTGTGTCTCTGATTCACATGCAGCCCTGTATTTATTAATTTTTAGTTTGCCTGTGCAGCTGAGAAACCCATGCTTGGTTGTGTTTGCTCCATATGACCTTGTTGGTGCCTCTTTCCTCCTCTCACTTGCTTTTCTTATCTCTCCAGCCATCATTCCCTTCCACAGCTGGGACCGATTTGGGTAGTGAGTAAAGAGCGCCCAGTACAACGAAGCCGCCGTGCACTTGGAGCCCAGAGGTGCTCCTTTCCTACAAATAAATAACAGAAGGAGCTTTTTTGGCTTCGGTGCTCAGTCTTGCAGAGGAACCTGTGTCACTGGTGGCTCTCCGGACTGGAGAGAGATAAAGTGTCGAGTCCTTATATTTCAAACATCCATGTATATAAATTCTTTCCAGAGGCTGTGAAAATACCCTAGAAAGGCTCTTCTGGGGCTTAAAGTATTAAAGGTCCAGTCTACACTGTCCTTTGGTTCCCTGGGTAGTAGAGAAATCAGCAGCAGAGAATGCCAGATCTGGCTTTACTTTGGCCCTACAAATGTATTACTGAGTAATGAAAAGTCAGAGAAAAACATAAATCTCATTGCTGTACTCCAGTACTCTGGGAGTTTTTCAAGTCCCTCTGGAATCCAGAGGCAGTTTTCAGCTTGGAAATCTAAATGTACTGCGCTGGCAGGGCCAAATTCAGCTTTAACACAAGGCCGTGGAAGTCAGGGGAGTTTCATTAAGAACGCGTTAGGAATTGCATCTTTGCTTTAGGGGCTATATATTAGAGGAGCTGCTGAGCCAGCTTGCCGTTATAAAATGTCAGAAGTAATAAAGAACGGGCCTTGTACCAGTGTTCTCTCACTCCTCACCCGATGATTATCAGATCACCGCAGATACCAAATCACTCCTGGAAGACGGCAGTAAAAATCTCTCGCTTTGCTCCGCTGGCTGCTATGGAGTATCTCAAAGCTCCTACGGTTCATTCCTGCATCTTCGTCGTTTTTACCCCCCAGTTTGTAAAGCAGTATTTTCTCCATTTCAGTAAACAGCAGGCAGAGATTAGGACTGAGCTGTAAACATGCAGGATGCTCACTTGTGCATTGGGTGAGTTTGCAAAACACCCACAGAAAGCCCTCAATGCCAACTCAAACTATAGGTGCAGAAATGCAGATTTATCCTGTTGCACCTCGTTGACTTTTGTGCATGCAATGGAGGGGCACGTGCTTTAAATGTGAGTTTATGTGATTTACTCCTCCAAGGTCATGCTCATCTTACAAAGCCTGAACGGAGAACAACGCAGGAGCCGTCATGCATCCTCCTCCTCCATCAGGGCTCCACTAAGGAAGCAGAAACAGGGCTGGGTGGTCTCCGGGATTGGCACTTTCCAGCAATGTCCCCATGAGCAGGTAGCAGCTGCCCCCGTGGCTCTCCTATTCCTTGCGCCGATGGTGACAAGCTCGGAGTCCTGTGCAGGTCAGGACCCTGCAAAACCGCAGCCGAGACATCAAATGCTATTCGTAGCTCCTGCGAAGCTGCCGCGTCTCAGACATCCCAACTATTTTCAATTTAAAACACAGCTTTGGAAGGCACATCTCTCTGCAAGATTCTTCTCATTGCACTCATGTGCGCGGGCTTGGCTTTCCAAACAACGGCCCTGCCGAGGAGCTAGTTTTGTTATTAATAAGATGGCTGTGTTTATGTAGTTTTAAGTGATGTTAAAATTAAAGTGAAGTTATGATTCAGCTGACTTCGAGTTTTCTCAGCTCCCTTCTTTTGCACACACAGTTTGCCCTGCACTTGTTTGCCTTGGCAGGGCCCAGGCTTAATAGTAACAATTTCATCTTCCATTTATAGGCATCTGCACGCCATGTTATTCTTTTAAAGCAGAGCACTTCTCAGAGCTGAGAAAGGAAGAAATGTAAATCCACGCACGCAACTGCAAAAATTTTTTTTTCAGGCCCTAATCTTCTTCACAGGAGGAATAGCTCCGTCTTTCTCCTTTGGGAAAAATAAGTAAAACAAGGGAAAAAGCCTTGTCTCTGACATTGGATGTTAAAAAGCGAAGGAAAGCAGTCGCAAGCCTGCAATGTTTTACATTTAGTGCACACCGCCTGGCGAGTTTCCAGGATGAATGTAGAAAAAAGCAATAAACCGGTGCAGTTGGACATACCGACAGAGGTTCATTTCTGCATGGAGAGGTGTATTCCTTTTTTTTCTTAGGTATTTAGATATTTAGGCTTCAAGGAATTGCTATATCAGACACTGAACAGGGGTTCCCACCCTGATTTCCCAGCACCTGAGTGCAGCCCCCAGAACTGCTTCCTTCCTATTAAAGAAATGACAACCCTTCTGCGGGTTTATCCTTAGAACAACTTCTAGTATGTGGAGCTGAATTATTTGTATTTAACTTATTTTAAGCTTTTTTTTTTAGAAGAGGGAGGGAGATGGATGGACTTTGCCTTAAAAGCCTCAGAAAAGAGGAAAAAAACATGAATTAGATCACGAGCACAGTGAGGCTGAGGAGGGCTGCAGTCACAGCATCACCTGGTGAATGTGGACAACCCTTCATGAAATGAGACTTGTGCTCCCTGTGGCACCGAATTCCCTCTGTTTGCCTTGCTGCAAGTGGAAACTCGCATCAAACATTTTCTTGCTTTGAAAAGTGGCGGGCAGGGGTGCTCCTGAGAGGAGCAGCATCCCCTGCCCGGGGCTCACTATCAACACAATAAAACGGGTTGGATGGGGAAAAAGATGAAGGAGTCCTTCATGTGTGCGCGGGGGCAGTTTTGTGAACTGAAATTGCCCGTGCTGGCCCCTGGCCAGGACCCCAGGGCTCTGAACATCCCTCCCTTTCCGCAAGGCACCCTCCCTTCCCAGCCTCTCTGCCTGGCTCCATGGAGAGCCCCTCTGTCCCAAAGTGTCCCTGCTTTGGTGGGGGCAAGGCTTGTTGTGGGCAGTTCTTTGAGCATGCGAGACAACCAGAGCAGTAGTTGGCCTGCCAGGATGGCAGGAACATCCTCCTGATGCCTCTGCATAATCCCAACCTCCAAATGATGGTCTTGGTCCGATTTGCACAGTCCCAATCCTCTGGTAAAGCCAACTTGGGCTTGACCTGCCCCTTCTCGTCCCAGAACATGTTCCTTGGGGAACAGCAAGAACCCCAAAAGCAAGCTCATGTGTCTGCTGTGTCACTCCGGTTACATGTCACCTCCCTGTCCCAAATCTGTTCCCTGTTTGCCAGGAACCCAATTCCCTGTTGTTCCAGGGGAACTTTCTCCGCGTCGTTCAGCCACGACCTGAGCCTGAGGCATATTGGATAGCAGCTTGTGAATCTCACCCTGCAACGACTGACCACAAACTGAAAAACTCCCAGTGGAAGGCTGCTCTTTAGGAGTGTGTAATGCTCCCTTCCCAAAATTACGGGTTACTCAGTCACTTCTGCATAAACAGGAACTTTGTCCCCAGCTCCTTTCCAAGTGCTGCAAAGCCAGCAGCTGGCTTGCTATCCTATCATCTTTAACAGCATCATCCCCTGAAACATTAGAAATGCGTATTGGGTCCTGACTTTCCAGTAACCAGATTCACTTGCGCTATAGCTGATGGTTGAGTCTCTGAGGTTAAACCTCCCTTATTCTGCAGAAAATTGGCAAGGCAAATGCAGCTCTCCAGTGCTCACCCCCAGCAGATCATCTGCATGACTCCAGCAGGCAGAAGCTGCATGGGGCAGAGGTGGTAGGAATTGTGCAGTGATGAAGTCAGATAAGGCTTGTTTTAATTAAAGATGCTGCTTTTTCTCACACACTTTGTCTCCTGCTTTGTGCTGCTCGCTGAGGGGCAGTCTGGAGACACCACCGTGTGTCATTGCTTCAGCCACACGTGCCCAGCTGCTCGCCACAAATGTGAGGATGCTGCTCGGGAGGGTCTCTAACCTGGTGTCCTGAAACAGCCGCTTGAGGCAAATACTGGGTGTACAGAGCTCATCTGTGTGTGTCTAGGGCACATTTCTCACTCTGGCAGTGAGAAATGTGCCCTAGATTCAGGGTGGAATTTGGGGTCTCTTCCTCGTGCCTCCTTAGCAACCCTACCTCACGCAAAGACACCTACGTGTCACCCACAAAATCCTCTCGTTCGCCTTCTCCTGGAGGGCTGTCACCTTTTTAGGCATTCAGGGTTTGGAAGAATACATGGTGTTGTTTCAAAGTCATTTCTCAGGGATGTTTATGCCTTTCTTTGTGATGGTGAAGTTCTTTGCAAGTGGTTAAATGAATTCTTACTGTTGATTTTGTGGTTATAGAATAGTGATATTCTCAGTGTCCAGTTTATTTTGAGGAAGGGCATGGGGCAGGCAGGTGGATAAACCTTAAATTTCCGATGTAAATGCTCCAAATTGGGCAGTAGTCCACCTAATCTTTTAGTAGAGGGCACAGTATAATATTCTAGCCTTCTTTTCCTCCAGCAGCCTCTTCATAGTCTTTCCTCCTCCTCTTCCTAGCCTGCTAAGCCTTCTCACCTTATATTTCTGTCCTTCCATCAGGTCTAACATTGTCTGCCATTACCATCCTTTTTAAAATCTCCTTCTTTTCTCTTGTGCCACCTTTCCAATGACTTTCTGTTGCATCTGACATCTGATGCTGTCACTGGGGGTCTGAACAATGTTTTTGCAAAGGGGAGGAAATTCAGGTTCTCCTAGGGAAGGCTTGAGATGTGTCAGAAGAGAGGATAAAAAAGGCCCACAGCTCTACATTGAGCAATCATTAGTTGACTGAACTGAATGAAATCATTGAATATTGAGGATACAACACTGTTCAGAGATGCCTTGCAAGGAATGACAGGAGCTGCTACAGGAAAAGGAATAGACTTGAAAGGAGAGACGAGCTGATGCAGAGCCAAACATCTAGGAAGAGAGTTAAATAAGTCAGAGAGGTCAGATGCTTCCTGAGACCCGTCAGGGAGGTTTCTGGGGTCCAAATGGCAAGCAGAGTGTTCTGGTGGTGGCTGCAGTGTATCTGCAGCTATTGGTATGAGAGAGTTTCAGTGAAGAGCAGGACATATGGATGGCACCCCTTCATTCCCAAATTGTGACAGGCGGCTTTATTTAGAAGGCAAATGAAGAAACTTTTTTTTCCCCTTGTTTTGATAAGGAGCTCACTTGGACTTGATTTATAACCTCTACCCCCCACTTCAAGTTAGATAAAGGAGGAAGGATTAATCTTGTCATTCTGCAGTGGGGGGTCCTGAGGGATGAGTCATGGACTTGAATTGTGCAAGTGAATCTGTGGGAGAGCAGCAAGCTGAACAGCATGGAGCTCAGAAATCCCAAACAGCAGCCTCTGTCCTTGGGACGAAAGAGTTTTTTTTTTTCTAGATGATTTGTTCTGTTGTGAAAGCGTGGTGAGGAGACAGCTTGATTTCAGGCTGTCATTTCCAGGAAGGGAGAAAAAGTGGAGACGGTTTAGAGGAAGGAGCAGCGAAATCACCAGGGGTGGGTGAGCTCGCTCCGTTTCTGAGCTGCTGATGGTAGCCTGAAAGCTGCCCAGTTTGACCAAATGGCAGTGAAGGACTCGGATTTACCATCAAATTACCATGGCTTCATGAGTAACCGTAAATCAACTGAGATGATAGGTAGGCAGTGGCAGTCTTGATAAGCCTGCAGATTGCTGAGGGCAGCACCAAGGCCAAGGAGGACTGGCACTGCCCTCAGTTTACCACTGTGGATGCCCATGCTGTAAAAGTGTCCCTGCTCTATTGTAGTTGTAGGCAGGCTGGTCTTTACCTGGTCTGCAGCTATCAGAGACCCCAAAACCTGAGAGCTGCTGCTCAGTGTCGTTTCCTCTTTCCTGGCCTATGCACTGAACTGGAACCGATGGGCATTGCCTGTGAACCAGCATCATGAATGCAAATCCTTGAAGGAAACAACAAAATACTGTCCTTGCAAAATCACGCAGCATCATTGCGACTGAAAGTTGAAGAGAGGAATGGATGGTCTTGGTGCCAAAAGAGCTGCAGAACTGGATAAAAGAACCCATGTTACCCATGTTGATTTTTTTTTTCCTGTGAAGTCCCTCAAGGGGACAGCTGAAAGAACTGAGTGAGTACGACTGTATTTGCATAAAGGTTGGCCACAGAAGGTCCTATGGGTCCCCCACTCCATGGGTGACACTGGTGGAACCTCAGAAGTGGGCTCTGGAGTTAACATTGTCTTGATAGACCCGAAGCAGATCACTCGGCAGGAAACTGGTTTCCGGATGTGTGGAGGCTCAGGCAAATGTCACAGTGTTGGTTATGCACAAAACACATTTTCAAGTTCTCCTTCCAAGCCACAAGGGCTAGAAATGTCAAAAGCAACCAAATTAAATTTCCTACATAATCACCTGACTCCAGGAGATGGGGCTCTAGACCTCAGTTGAAAACAAAAAGATTCGTAAATAGTAATTTTTCAGTTTGGCATCTGATCTGAATAATACAGAAGAGAATTGTTTCCATTCTAAACAGCATATTTCATTCCTTTTCCATCTGTGAAATTTTGCTTTGGGATTAACATTTTTTTTGTAATGATATCTTTCAAAAATACAGGTGAATTTCAAAATGAAAGAAACCATTTGGGAACACAGAGTCAAAACATTTTGTTTCCAAAATGTCAAATTCTTTCCGTGGGCTTCATG
Source organism: Crypturellus tataupa (assembly GCA_034781795.1). NCBI lineage: Eukaryota > Metazoa > Chordata > Aves > Tinamiformes > Tinamidae > Crypturellus > Crypturellus tataupa. The sequence goes on from JAWLRI010001089.1 coordinate 5,169,472, forward strand.
TCAAATTGATTTGAAATTCACAAAATAGTTCAGAGATTCCTACAGCTGCATCTCCAGCAAAATTCTGTCTGCAGGTTCCTCAGCATGATGCTCCCAAAGGGAAATCTAAATCTGCTCCTTTCTGATGGAGTGTTCTTGAGCAGGAGAGATCATGTATATAATATGCCACTACCTCTCCCACTCAATCTGCCTTTTCTCCTGCATGAAGATTTCTCCTTATTCCTGGAATCTGGCACTGCTTGCGGTGCGCAGCTGCCTTCCATCAGCAGAGCATGGGGCAGAACAGCCCTTGTAAACAAGGTGGTGATACACTACAGAAGGAAAAGGCTGACCTCAGAAACATTTGGGTTTCCAAAGTGTCTGCTCTGATGAGCGGCGCTAGCCGAAGCTATAAGGCAGACAGCACTGCCTGGGGGGGAAAGGAAACAGGGGAAGATATAAGAAAACAGCTACCACCAAAGGGAGAAAAAAAAGGAAAAAAGTGTCCTGTCCTGCATCACTGAAATTTGGAGGAATAAATAGAATGATGCTGCTCAGCAGATGGTGGGTCAATAAAGTGGGTCTTATCTGGGCTTAAATCTTTGGTATTTTAATGTATTTCCTGATTCTGTAAATTAAAGTGGCCCTATTGCATACATATGCGCATAGTATTTAATGATGCATAGGAGAGACAGAACAGGATTTATTCTCTCATTGCCAAAGCTTCCTTTATCTTTGTTTAAAGGGTTGATTCAGCCCTGAGAAATCCCCTGATGCTAGTCCTGCTACAAGTCAAACTAAAAGCATCCCCAAAGAGGAAGCCATTCATATTTATTTTAGTTAATTGCTTGTTTGCATAATTACTCATTCCTAAATCCAACTTACAATAAAAACTTCCCTCCCATCAATACAGCTATTGTTGCAGCTTCCAGCATGTCTGTCCCAACACTCATTTGTTTGGGTGGGGAAAACTGCTGTGTAAAAGGTGAGTTTTACAGTTTAGCTTTGAAGGTCACTAAGTCTGACCTACAGAAACCAGGTCAGATAGCTTCTAAGATGACTCCAAGATCCATTTTTTCTTCCTAGTTCTTAACTGTAATTCAATGTAAAAAATAAAGGGACGAGGGTGTGAGAATGGAAGGTTGGTGACCTTAAAACAAGACACCTTTAGAGTTAAACATCTATTTTTTTGACTTTGTTGTAACTAGCATAAGTGTACAGCGTGTGTCTCTGTACATTAAAAACAAAAGCAGAATATTATTTGAAAGAGGGAGAAGAGTGAAAGATATTCATTACAAAAGTGCAGAAGGTGCTTAGATGAGACTGTGATTGGGGCAGGTGACTTTCTAAACCAGAGCTGATCATGGTCCTCTGAAAAGAAGGGTGACGGAACAGATTCCCTTGTGCAGCCTCTTTGTACAATCAAGAACTTAGCTTCTGGAGCTGCTTTTTCGCCAACACTCGCCAACACATGCCAATACTTATTTTCCATTATGTGCAAACAAGAGAAGAATACTGTAAAAAACTGTCTAGACCTGTAGGATTTAGGAAGCTCTTGACTGTGCTTACAGGGCACCCCAGTGCTTCTAGACTGGAGACCCAAAATGTAAGAGTCTGAATGTTCGCTTCACATCGGAGGTGAAATGGTGTGTCCTGTTGGGCCAAGCAGAGGGCAGGCAGTGTAGCTTACAAAAGTTAAAATGAAAGCAAACAAAAGAAGTGTTTTCTAAGCTGCCTCAGACATTGGGTTACACTTTTGGACTGTTGCTTGTGTCCCGTGACTCAAATTCACCCATTCCCAGCTATTACCCTTACTTGATTGGCACGGTCTGCCAAGGCCAGATCAAATTCCAACCATGTTTATTTTGGCTTCAGCTGGCGTAAATCTAGGTGCAGAGCTGAAATTCCACCCTCTCCCAGAGTCCCCATTGGGAGACACCCTCTCAAAGCCAAGCTGAGCAAGCTGGCAAGGGGATTCATGTCAGAGGAAGAGCCTCGAGGAGGGCCCAAGCTCTGTTTTCTGAACATCACCATGGGGTGTCTTGGAAGACCAACAAGGTCCCTAACCTTGAAGGAGATGAAAGTTGGGCCCAGCAGAACACCGTAAATTCATGGACCTGCTAGGGCTGGCCCTCTGGTGAGAAGGTGGATCTTGTTGATGGAGCTGAGGGTTTTTTTTTCAGTTAGTGATAGCTGTAGCTGCTCTGATTTTGTGGCCCTCTGTATTTTGCCCATGTCTTCCCTTGTTGGCAATAGACAACTGGTTGGATGTCTCATAGGAGTTCCTGGAGTCTCGCAGTACAAGCCTGGCAGTTCTGTCATAAAAAAATATATATCCTGGATGGTTTTTGCCCAAAGTTCCTTTCCCAACATCTCTTCAACACCTTTGGGTGCCCCAAGGAGGAGCCAGCTCCTGCGGTAGAGAGGACGGGGAGGAGGCAGAGGGGAACGAGCCTCGTGTCCTTGCGAGCGTGACAGTTTAGTCTTTGCTCTCAGGGACGCAAGCTGGCAGTTGGCTTTGTAGTAACCCACATGACAACAGGAATAACATCAGGCATAATTAGACAAAATGATGGTATAAGTGAAACCCTCTCCCCCCCAAAGCACCCAGCCCCCTCAACCCATTTTGAAACAATGCACCTTTTGTGGCCTCCGAGGAGCTTTAAAAAACACAATAGATTTCTTTCTTCCCCATCAGAGAAAAGAACTTGCTGCTTGGATAATGAAATGTCGGAGAGGATGGGGGCTGGGGGCAGGGAGGGGACAGGACACCTCACCTCCTAAACTCTCCTAGTGTCCTCTGCCAGCCAGGCCCTTCCTCCCTGCCAAGATAATAATTTCTTCTTGTTACTACAGCTTTAAATGCTCTCTCCTTCCACCCCTGCAACAGTATCCCCTATTGTTTTTGTAGAGGAGATATACGTGATGTAGGCGTGATTCCGTCTTTTCCAGGGCCTTGCAAGGTTATGGATCATTGGTCATGCTTCATCCAGCCGATGAAGCCTATCAAAGAATGGCAGAAAACTTCCCCTGCTGTCTCCGTCCTCGGAGTATGACTTGGCTGAGAGGACCTCTGTGCTGGATTTGAATGGAAATTATCTAAGTGTGTGGTTCCAGCTCCCCCTGCTAGCTCCCCTCTCTTTGAAAAAAAAAGAGTCTGAAATGTAATCAGATTTACTTTAATGAGGGGGGACTAAGCAAATGAATCCCGTGAAAAAGAACTTTGTGGGCAATCCATGTCCCACACCATAAACAAAATCAAGTCACTCTATATTAGTGTTTGGAAAGCTTCAACACAGGAGAAACTCTGTTTATACCCCCTCCTTATCATAGCTTTGTAGTCAGCCCATTAAACTGCTTTGTACCCGGTCTTGTGTCTCCTGCTCTGCCCCATATGGATATATGAATACGTGACTGCTGGGTAAGGGAAAGGCTGTACTATGTCAAAAATGGACAGATTCTGAGTGCAGTGATTTAACTTTAAGCTAGTTTTGGAGTCTTTGCAGAATTTAAAATGTGAATCCTTTGAAAACTACAGAACTAAGAACTAATTTTATTGGTTTGGTTGGTGGGTTTTATGTATCTTAAGGACATTTAGATATGAAGTGTGATGCTACCCACTGCAATATTATTAATATTTTAAGAGTTTGAAGACTGAAAGTATTTGTAAGTGACTTTAATACTAATACATACATAGACACATATATATGTATATATGCATGTGTGCGTATCACTGATATCTTTGAAATTACTTCATAATTCTGCCAAGTTTATTCAAACCTGCCTTTTTTTTTTAAGGTCCCAGTGAGATTCACGAACAATCAAGTTTGAAGACTTGCAGTTCAGTTGTCCAAATAAAACTTGAAAATAAAACGTTGACAAAGCAATCGTGAGAACTGCTCATCTAATTAACTTGCACAGAACAATTTCTTTCAGAGATGACCCAACATCTGTATGTGTAAGAAAAAGAGAATAAAAAACTACTCAGCATGAGATTTTTTTTTCAGTCCTACCAGCTTTGAAATAACCAGTCATACTCTTTCCTCCAGCAAGAACAGTCATTATTTCTGTAGAAAACAGCTATCCTGGCAGACTTTAATCCCAAACTGGTACATATTTCTTTTTGCTCTGGTCTGAAAATATTGAAGCAGGTTTTTTTGGAAAGCCCTAGTCTTTTTTCTGCTCATGTTAAAGTTGATTTTGCCCCCTAAAATTGCTGAAAAGCTTAAAGCCAAAAACTGAATGTTCCAGAACATATAAGGTTGTGGCAACTGGGGATTGATCATAAACTCTTTTCCAAACATAACTACTAAGTTAACTGTTGACCGGATATTACCCAGAGAGTATATTTTATTGACTGTGAATTCATTAATAGTTAACTGGTGTGTAGACATTGAAACAATGACCTAATTCTTCATATTCAGTCCTATCTCAGACAAATACAATACGATGCCATGGTCTGCTGCTTTCTCAACTAAACATTGCTGAGTGTTGATGTTGGAGAAAGGTCTTATTCAGTTAACAGTGATCCTAGAGCACTTTGCAGGTTTGAAGGATCCACAGAAAATCACTGAGATACAGAAGTTGAATCCAACAGCGGAAGAAAAAAAATGATGGAGCTGCAAAGTTTAAAAAAAAAAGTCATCTGGGTACCGAATTTGTGCTGTTTGGAAAAAGAAGCAGACAGACATAGGATTAATTCTGTTCTCTGTGCTCCTATGCAAGGCTGGGGTTTCCTGCTATGAAGTGTTACCCTAGCCTTAGTTGCCTGTGCCACGCTGTTTATGTGACTTGTTTTTGCTCCTGACGTGGGAGCTTTTAAAGTTTTCATTTCTCAGCTTTCTTTTTCGCAGAAACTTGGAGAATCTTATGCAAACTTTGCTCCTTTACAGGGCAGATAGAGCCTGAACTCATGTGTGTGCAGAGATCTGAAATGGATCTGTACACCTAGATATCACTGCTATTCATAAAGACTCTAATTTCTAAATGCTGATATATCCAGAAACACATGAAAAAGTGTTTATGTTTTTGAATCCTGTTGAATGCCAGGAGGACAAACACTGTATATCTGCTGAAGGCCAGGATCATTGCTGCAAGATTAACTAGAAAGGGAGAACACATGGCAGCTATCCAGGAAACATAATTATCAGAAGGTAAACAGGGATAATCAACCAGGGACTCCAAAAAGTTACCCTACCAACAAAATACAAGATATAACCCTTTCAGAAGGCTCTGTTTCCTAGAAGCATGTGTCTAAATACAAAACAAATGGAAATATCTAGGGCTAAGGAATAGCCTTAAGGCCATAGGGCTTAAGAGGGCCAGTGCTGCTCCAAGTACCACTGTGGTGGTGGTTCACTGGGCAGGGTGTTTTTTGCAAAATCAGAGAGTGCTTTTCTGCTCCTGCTAGCCTTGAAGAAGAAGAGGTACCTCTGGAAGTGACCAGCACCTCCAAAAATCCAAACGGTCTGGAAGGGCCCCTTCCCTGCTCTACCAAACATCTAGTTTGCCTCAGATGATGACAGTCATAACTTGTGTCCTGGGTTGATAGGAGTCCTGTGCTATAGGTTGCAAACTCAGAGGAGTGACAGACTATGAAGGGTGACCCAGGCTGATAGATTTTCTGCATCATGGGAAGGTAGGAGAGGTGGAAATGGTGTCTGAGAGGACTGACCTCTACTCTACGCATCCAGCCTTCATCTTACATGTAACCCTTCCCAAAACCCAGTGTGTTTTCATAACCCTTGCTACATACCCCTAAAGAACCATGCGACTGAGCGAAGATGTTGTATACTAATTCAGCTATACAGTCCCTGTGGAAACACTTCCATATTGCCCAGTCCTTACCTGAGGGTGTAATGTCCGTCTGACAATGGTTCATTCAGAAGTCATTTGCAAGAATGTTTTTCTTGCACATATAACAAATGCTGTCACAGCACAGACAGTGACTCATACTGCTACCTGGACACAAATCATGAGCACAAATCACTTTGTTTCCAAATTTTAGGTCTCTGGAATGTGAACTTGTCCTGAAAGGCAGACAAAGGAAATGAAAGCGAGTTTAAAGAGCCAGCCTGAGTGCCATTAATGGAGTGGGAACCTCAGCCAGACCCATCCAGCGTTCTGCTTCATACAGATGCTCTGTGTTAAGAGTCCCTCTTCTTTCTTAGTCACTGGGTTCCCTTGTTTTTCATTCTCTCATGCTTACAGTTCCCTTTTATCCACTTTTTCTGCATCTAGACCCCAATTCCTTATTACAATACAAATTCAAAATGCTCAAACTTCCACATAAAGACATTTGTGAATTATATCTCAAATCAAAGTGACACTTTTAACCGAATGTCCCCCACTTTCCTTTGGGGAAAAAGGGGTTTCACCTTTTGGTAAACCCAAAGAAGTGACCTAGATGACACAAACAGAAATGTGCCTGTGCTTAGGCATATCGGTAGAAGCTGTTTTGATTCAGGATCTTTTCACAGGATCTCTGTGAGCGCTCTTACTGCTGTGAGTGAACATTAGCACTTGTCAGCTGAGCTGTAGTAGCTGGAGCCAAGCTTTAGACTGCCTGAAGTGGGAAATGAAGTGTTGCCTCTCAAAGGATGCTAAGAACGTGTATTTAAGAGGAAGCCTTAGAGCATTTAACCATATTGGGGAAAAAATCTCCTATGTTTCCAAGATTCCCTGAGAAAGGAAAAAGAGATTTGGCTAAATCTGTCAGAAAATAGTAGCAAGCTTTTATTAGCAGAAGAGAGTTGAGTAACTCGGATGAGATTCCCCAATCTGCGTGGGACATAGGAGTGAGCTGCACTGGGGCCTATAGCAAACCCATCTGTTTGATAGCTATAAATGATCACGGCTGCAAAACCCGGGGTCTGTCAAGAATATAAGAGTTTTCTGTCACAGCTTCCAAGCCACTGTCACATTGGTGACATCATAATGGCCAGGGCCATAAAAGTGCCATCGCCGCTGGCACCTCCTCACAACCTCGGGCACCATCAGAGGAGGAGGTCGGCTTTTCACAGTTGAGAAATGTAAGCTTTTCTCCTGGGCTCTTGAAAGCAACCGAAAGGAAGCTGAGATGACGAAGTACAGATCAAGACAGCACTTCTCACGCAAACTGAGGAGGAGGAGAAGGAGGTGCAGCTGGAAGAGGGCACCTCTAAGGAAGAAGGAGGGTAAGCTGATCAAAACTTTAATAGTTCTCTCCTTCTCAATGTGTATTGTGGCTAATAGAGGAGTGAGGGGAGTCGAGGGGAATTGAAGAGTTCAGTAATGTCTAAGGGCATCACAAAAGTCTGTGCCCTGTGCAAGGTGGAAGTTGTCCATCATAATTTCCCAAGTCTTGTCAAGTCCCGAGGAGTTCTGTGGTTTGTGGACTTGTTGACTGTGAGCTGCTTTCTCTTTTCTATGCAGGGTATGTCCGTGTTATGACCACCTACTACTATAAGAAATGATCTGTGTGACTTAAAGACCTGTCTTCAGAAGTTCATCTCTGCAATAGCTCGTTAGTCATCATGCCATCTGCTTCCTGTGTGAAAACGAAAAACACACTCAAACTCGAAAAACTCAAAAAAAGGGAAAAAATAGAAGGAAAAATGTAAAAAAAAAAGGAAAAGAAAAAAAAAGAAAAAGAAAAAGAAAAAGCAAGCAACGTAAAAATGAACTGAAAGCAACAAACTGTCAAGATATGTGATGAACTTCAAGGCCCAGTAAGTCTCCTCTTGTGAAAGAAAAAAAAAGCCACCTGTTTGTCAATACACTTGGAAAATGCAGCTCTTGAGTGTCTTTTCTCTGTGTGTGTGTGTGTATGTGTGTGCACACCTGAGCTTGTGCTCAGTGGGGACTCCCAAGGACATGGACTGATGCACTTGTGAATCCCATCGTGGCACTGCTGCTGGGCACAGCCTTTCTCGGAGTGTCTTCTCCAGCCAGCACACATGACCATATCCACAGAAATGATCTGTTAATAACGTGAGGACTGACACACTTAGAGGACACAAAGGTCTGGCCTGTTTTGGCAAGGTCTGCTTAGCGTCCTGTTATAAGCAGCAACAGATGGGAAAGGGTATAAGAACAGACCAAGTAAATGGTGTTCCTTTCCCTCTCTGGCCAGACATCCTGGTTCACAAGGATATCCGTGCATTTTTGTTGGATTTTTCATTCCATGAATTTATCAAATTGGTTTGTCCACCCGTGCTTGTTAGCAGTCTCAGCGACTGTGACCACAAGTTCCTGACTTCGTGTTCCTGCACATCTGCACATTCATCTCCTATACATTTTCATCCTGCTGTATGCAAACAGTGAGAAAGTATTTTTATTTTATGAACTCCTCAGCCGCAACCAACATATTACACTTAAGCAAGCTACCTTTTGAGTAGCATTGAAAATGAAACAGTGGGACGAATGTCAATGAGATACCACTTTCTGCCTACAAAAATGGAAACTTTAATGTAAAAATGTAATGTAAAATCATTGCTGTAACATGATTGCCCTTTCCATGAAAGATCCTTTTTTACACATGATGGGCACTCATGAAGAGGCCTGTATCATACAGACACGAAAATGCAACACACTGAAAACATTAACAAACTCATGTTTCCAAAAGAATGAATCTATATTGTAGCCAAAGAGGATATTTGTCTAGAGCAATTATTGGAAAAAAAAGTCCTGAGAACTGCACTGTCATCTTTTGTTGAAGTGTAAGAACATGTACAGTGTATTATGCTTCTTTTATGATGGGTGTTAAGCATATAAACTAACTAAAAAAGAAAAAAGTGGTGAATAAATTTACCCTTGATGTATTTCTTTGGCTAAGAGAGGAAAAGGCAAGTGAAGAATTGAGTCCTTTAGATCAACTGAACAAGAGGGGTGGGTTAATGGTGGAAATCACAAATCAAAAGGATAAGGCAAGTGAAAGAGCCCAGATGCTGGTGGCTTGCTTGTGATTTCATGCCCATTTTACAGCTGCATGTACTGGAAATCTGTTGACGGCAAGGAAATGGCTCTTGATTTATAAGCATGTTAATGTGGATGGAGAACTTAAATTTCACTACCCTTGTTTCACAACTGTGGGACACCTCAGGAACACACATTATACTCTACAGCTTCAAAATTCAGCAAGGTTTGGTGAAGCCTATGCTTGGGTTGTTCATCTATTCCCTCTTCCCTGCCAGCCTCTCAGATTTTCACTAACAAATAAAGGAAGGATTCCATGAAGAATCTGCAGCTGATTCAAATGGATTTGCTATTCCAGATAAGCCTATCTGTACATCTTGGGGAGCTGTGAAGCTCTTGTTCCTGATTCTTTCCTCATCCATAGAGAGATAATCAGTAGCAGTACATCTTCGTGATATTGGAGCTGTTGTTTTAAACTGAGGTCCCTTGGTCCAATTCCAATAATTGTTCACATACTGTGAAACAAGCTTTTAGATAGGACATCATGCAATACTGTAGATATTTCTATTGTTTCTTTTTTTGCTAATAAAGGATCTACTACAGTTCATTCGTTGTCTATACTTAATGTCTGCTTTGGGCTACAGCAAAGACGAAGTTATTAAGCACTCAGTATCATTAACTGTTATAAAATTACAATTGGTAGGTAATTGTAGTTATGTATCATTATCATGATCTCATTGATAAAAATATTAGAAATAATGCACCTGTTTGTTACACTAATATTATTTATTTGGCCTACAATTAATAAAGATAATATTCATAAAGCAAATGTGATCTTCTGGTCTCACTGTGAGAGAAGGATAAGGTCCTCCTGTCCCTTTATCTGCAGTTATTATGAAGTCATCTCTATGGTATCCATGGCAGTGGCACAGGCTTTTGGGTTGCAACAATCTGGGCCTGCTGCATCTTTGATGTTAAATACTTGACACACTCTGCTGTTTAAAGAAGCTGAGTTTGTTTTCAGTATTTATTCTGAGTATTTATTCAGGATGGGTGATAATTTACTACGCAAAAAGTATGATTACATTATGTATGTATTCTGTGAATAAATAATCAGTGTGATTAACACAGTGGAAATTGAAGGACTTAAATTTTCTGAAATCAGACCTGAAGAGCAGGATTGGAAACTGCATCAGCTCTAGATTGCATCCTTCTGTCTATCTAGCTCCAGACTCGTAGTTTGACTTTTTGCCATGGATTCTGCCCATACTTCCTTTTGGAAGTGACACAACCTAATGCTGAAAGACCTTCCCAGGGAAGCTTCGGCAGGAAGGAAATGGGAGAATATAACATCTCATAAACTCCCTGCAACTCCAGAACCAGGCCCAAAGGCTATCATTGCTGTGATACATTCTGCTAGCGTCATTTCCAAGAGAGGATCTCAGTTATTTTGTGCTGGAAGTTTCTAGGGACAGCTCCATCCTGCTGTGTGGTATAACAATGTGCTGCTTGCACAATAGCAGTAACCTCACAGCATTCATGTGTCACATCATCAAGAGAGCAGAAGAATTATATATACATGAAGCTACTGGGTGGCTTAGTTTTCCTGACATTTAATTCTTAAAAAGGCAGACATCAGTGCTTTGGTAGGAGGGATTTTTGGACTGAAAGCAAAATCGTTAACAGAAATCAATTACAAATCTCTGTTTCCTCTTCTTGACACACTTCCCTTTTCCTCTCTTTCTTCTCTAACATTTTTACTCCTTTCATTGTCATATCACATCAAAGCTGAATATGAACCAAAGGCCTTGTAGAAGACAGTGCTCCAGTAGTTGGCTTTGAACGACTGATTTTCACCTCTGTGGTGAAGATCTTACACCTCAGTTTCAGCATCTTCCCTCTAGAACAACGAAGAGTGAAAACCCAGATAAATTTTTAACCTTGAGTTTGAGTTTATGGACTCTGAGATGGAAGGAAAACTCTTATTTCATAGCCAAAGGCCTGTGAAGCAGTTTCTATGGAAATACAAGTGGCTGCATATGGTTAGTGGTCCTTACACTTTCGCATCACAAAAGCCTTATATGTCATAAGTGCTGACCTCTCGGAATAGGTCAGATGTGCATCAGCTCACCACCTGGTACAGACCAAGGCCACCCAGCAGAGAAAGCAGCAGCTCTGTCGTCACAGAGATCTCGAAGGCAGAGATGGCGAGACACCAGCGGTCCCAGCAGCACCGCATCAGGAGGAGCTCCCATCGCAGGCGGCGAGGCAGAGGGCAAGGCAGGAAGCAAAGCAGGAGGAGGAGGACAGGAGGTAACGTCTTTCAGGGCTGAGCAGTGTCATGGGATTGTCATGGGATACTTGAAATCTTGGGGAAATTATAGAGGTGCAGGGCTTATCCTGGAGCCAGCCTTGAAAACATCTTTCTAATTCAAGGGTGCTGCATCTTTGAGGGAAAGTGGGTTTAAAATCTTGCCTGTGGAGCCAATATGATAGCTGAAATGATCACATTTTTGGCAGACACAATGACATCCAGGCCATTTTAACTGTCAGGAGGCTGGCAGCCTGTCATATTTAAATCTTTTATGATGGTTACTCATAGTCAGGTAGGGAATTTGAGGGAAAAAGAGAAAGAGCCTTACAAAATCACAGCCCTAAGTCACTAACTGCCCAGTGCCAACACCAGGTTGGTAGGACAGAGAAGTACTTCTAACCATAACAGAGCAATCAGGAGATGTTCATGCTTACAGCTATAACTCTGAATAGCATGGCTAGGGGTGAAGCAGAGGTTTATAGCAATTGGTAACTCCTAGCAGGGTTTGTAGGCAAGTGTTTAGGTTGATGCAACATAGGACAAATGGATCTTCCTCTGAAAATGGGCCTATCTGCCTGCTGCAGATAGGTACCTAGGTAACCTAGATTACACAGTTAAGCTGTTAGAATATCAAATTTAGGCAAACAGAATCCCATAGTAACCCACTATGCTTCACTGTATTTTTAATTCTAGAGATAATTGAGAGTCTTCTATTATGAAAATCCATCAATTTAACACATTTCATGACTGTACAATTGTCATTAGTGACCTTAACAGCTTTCTGATCAAGAAAACTTTCTCATCCTAGTTTTTTTGCTTTCTTTTCTACAGGGGTTCATCATTACCATTACAGGAGGCGTGTGGTGTACTAAGACCCGGGCTGCCTTCTCCAACATAAGGGAAACAATCTCCCACAACACTGGCATGGCAAGCAGTTCTGCTCTCTGGGGAGTAGCCTGACTTACTCTCTTAGTAGCCCAATTTACTCTCAATAAACTGGACTGGATGTCGTCTATGCTGTGTTTTTTGTGGTCCCCTAGAAGGTCCTCTTGGAGACCTTTGTGCTGAGTACAACACTGTGCGTACCCAACACGAAGGGTTGGGTATCCAGGACTGGGAAGATTTATCAGAAAAGGGGAAGCATATGGTTAAGAGCTGCTTTAGAGCAGTGATTCAACCAGCCGGGGAAGAAAATGGTCTCCTAGATTGCTGGGAATTATTTGCTGTCAAACCATTGCTCAGCTGATTATTGTGCATAGCATAAATGCCAGCTTGTGGTGATCCTTGTGATCCTTGTCCAGGTTGGACCATCTTTAGCTGTCTACAGAGTGACTCTCATGTTGATGCTAAAATGAGCATAGTAGAGCAGCATAGTGATAGTGCATGATGCTCTGGGTGAATTGAAACAGCAGCTGGGGGAGGCAGGAAGCCAGAAGTGAGGGTAGAAGAACTAATCGTGTAAAATCAAGTCAGAATCTAAAGTCTTTCTCCTATCCAGGCCTTTCCCATGGGGAGTAGAAGACACCTGAGCAGGTGTTGTCCTCACCCCTTTGCAGGAGCTGCTGCTGGAAATTCCTTAACTCTCTGAGGGATGTGATTTGGGGTCTGAAGTCACCAATAGGACAACCAAACCAGGCTTGTTTCCAAAAGCTCCTGACCATGAGGAATGAACTTAATAAAACAATAATTTAAATAGGGAGAACAGCAGCTGAGTAGTCAGGAACAAATAAGATCCCCATCACTTCCTGTCATCACCTGTGATCCATAAATCTCAAGAGGTTCAGAAGTTCATTCATAATCTGGAGGAGAGCAGGACTGTGGGCCCAGATGCATGGAACAGTGTGCTGGCTCTGTGCCCTTCCTCTGCTCCTTTGGCCAGGAGAGCTCCATATGTGGATAAAGGTCTCAGGAGAGGGAGGACAAGGATGTGGTCCAGGTTAGTGAGTCTGCTGCACAGAACATAATGCTTCTCATGGCTCTACAGGCTGTTGTTCTCATTTGGCTGTGGTTAGCACAGAGGTTTGGATTGGGATTAGCAGTGAAGAAGGGCTGGGCAGAATCAGAGCTTTAGGCTCTACAGCTTTTGACCATCCGAAAGGAGCCAGAAGTCTGCTGTGATTGCTTGAGTATGAAAGTGTTTGTCCCTGCACACCACCCTCCCTTCGAAGACCCAGAAGTGACCACTGACCACCTAAAATGAGAGCTGTAAATCAAAGACCATTATTGAAACCATCGTTACTTTTCCGAAAAGGCAGGAGAGGGATATACTAGATAAACGGGGACACACTTTGTCCAGAAGTGACACCATGGCCCATGTTCCTCCAAATAATTGCAGCAGGAAAGCCCTGCCCAGCATCTCCTACCCTATTTCCACTTCTTTCGCTCTCCCCGGGTTGGGCACAAGTGCCCCAGAGCATGGGGCCAGGCTGGTGCGGATATCCTGCCTGGGAGAGTCTGCGTTACACCCCGCCAAGGTCACAAGGAGACCTCAGTCCCTCCACAAACCTTTGGCATCACTGTTGGAGCCCATGGAGGTCGGGTAGGGTCAGAGCACAGATGGGTCTCCTATTCCATTCCTGTTCCAACACCCACATGGTAACGTTGTTAGTTTTCAGTGTCATTCTTTTGGCTACTTCCTCCTTGTGTGTAGATATCCGTATGTGTGTGTGTAGGGTACAAGTCATACTGGTATTTTCTGGAACTGCCCGGTTTCTTGTCTTGTTATTTTCCCTTTTCACAGCATTATAATTCTGTTAATATTCCTGAAAGCCAAGCTTTTCTCTGATGAGCTCTCATGATTAAAGATTAAATGTTGCAGAGGAGATGACAGTCCTCACATGTGCCAATGAGTCAGTGAATTCTTTTGTGAAGCCTAAGTCCATCCAGATGTCCATCGGATCTGATGCTATGCTCTTCGCCTATTTTCCTCTAGTATTGCTGGGTCCATTTAAAATGGATATGATGTGACCATTAGTAAGGACGGACAAGCTTAGTAAGAGGGTAAAATCTTTTGATTCTTGCTATAATAGGATTGTGAAGCTCTTTCCACAGCTGTAATTCCTGGCCGCTCCCTTACAAATGCTTGTCTTAGAAATATCATTTCTCATTTGATACTATTTACATTGCACTGGTGCAAATGTCTAAAGGAGATTTGAGACAGTCACTTTAAATTTGGTATTTGAGGCTCTTTTTACAGAGCCAAAGAGGGCTATCTGCATATGGCTGCTATTTTTTTTTTCTTTTGATGGAACAGTCTAATAATGGTATTATCATTAAATAAAAAAGGAGAAAGCTTTCTGCCTACCTAGGTTCTTCCATCAGTTTTTCTGTTTCATTACTTTCTTTTGCAAGTCAATTCTTAGAAATTCTGGGTTCAGAATTATACTTTTTAGCAACTGCTGGGTTAAATCTTCCCTTGCTGTTAACCAGCGCAGCTCCACCGTCTTCCACTGCAGATTTTGCTATCACAAATCAGGCATGTGCTGCTTCAGATTGAATGTGACAGAGGGCAAGGGGTAGGTGTATTGCCCTGCCTGCTTCCTAGGGCTCGGTGAGGATCCAACAGAGGAAATGAGAGCAGTGCCAAGTGAATCATGTTTTGGGCTCTTCCTTTGCTTTCCCCACCCCTCTGGGTAACACCAGCCACCTTTTCATGATGCACATCAGCAAGATCTGGATATTTTTCCATGACTTCCCTTTAATCAGATTTCTAGAATCTGACCTTAGGAAACATTTCCTCCGCCAAGTCCCCTCCTAGATCTGAGACATTTGCTTTCCTTTTGCTTTCTTCTTTGCTTTCCTTAGCTTTCTTCTTGCAGAATTTGACCTGGAGGTGTTGAAGTTAAAAATGAGGATTCCTGCAGCTCAATTTGTCCAATGAAGTCCAACCAAGGAAAGAAGCAATCTCAGGAAGTTCCTTTCTAGTTGTCAGAATACATTCACATTCTGCTAACCTGCCACAGTGTCTCCTGATAAGAAGTATCCATGGGCTGAGGAGGAGGCTTTAGAGGGAGCAGAGATAGTGGTGTAGTACAGTGCTGGCACCATGATATTTCTGTTGTTTTGGGATTTGCTCATGGATAGTTACAGATACGCTTTCTTATGGATAATAAATCCCTGATTGTCCATCCACACCAAGGCTAGGACAGCTATTCTATCTTGTAAACCACTAACCTGTTCCCAAATACTGATGTTTTTTGCCCCTGATTTAGGTCTATGTACCTATATGCCTGCACCAGGAGTTGCTTCCCTGGGCTTTAGCAGCAGAAGCATAACCTGTTCTGGGAAAGCAGTTTTCCAGTCTTGGATAGAGGACTTGATTTGGTCCCCTTCCCTCATCATTCTATATACTTTAAATTGTACTTTGTACTTTAAATAAAGAAAGAGCAGAAAAAGAAGCAAGAACAGGGACAGCTGGGGAACCAGTGGCAAGCCCAAGCCAAAGGAGAGTAAAAGGATTTGAGTCTCCAGAGTCTCTGTGCTGAGCCTCTTCTACCTGGTGGTAGATACCTAATATATTAGGAGCAGTTATCAATAGGCTGGAGTGTCGGTAAGCAGAAATTTATCATATGGTTAACATAAACTGGTATCTCTCTGTTTAGTTTCCTGTTTAAAACAATTTCTATTCTCCCTCTCTCTCTTATTTTTTAAATCTATTTAAATATTTACTTACTTATTTTGGGGGTTCATGAGCTCTGCCAAAAATACATTGATTTATTTGTAACAAATCATGCCAGGATCAGAACAGCTATATCTAAATTTATGGTCTAATTTTCAGAGTCATTTCCTGCTATTTTGCCTGCCTCTTGGGTCAGAACAGTACATTTCTACATACTGCCAGACATGGGCAATTCTTATTTAGAGATGAAACCATTCCAGACCAGAGCCAGTCTGCCTTTCAAAGGCCAAAGCTTTCAGTTCTTACTCCAGCTTTTAACTGCAATGATCCAGACACGTGTTTTCTCATGGCCTGTACATTGTAGCCCCCATGATGTTACTGATTGCATTTCAAAGAAGCAGAAAGTGTGAGATTACTTCACAGCCGTTTTCAGAGCCATTCTTGGGATGAATTTGAATTGTTTACGTGATTAACTTCTTATATTGAGCTGCTCAAGAGACACTAATAGTTTTCATTATGTTCTAGAGCATCCTGAAAAATAGATCTGCTCTGTCTCATGGCAGAAAGCAGTACAGATATGAAAGACGCTCTAAAGAGTTACAAAGACATTGTCCACCCTTTTCTGAATCCAGTTTTTACACGCTAAACCAGCTCAGCCTGGCTTAGCAAGGAATGGATGGGAGGCAGGAGGGAGTGCTTCTCCTTCCAGCCAACACTCTGGCTGCTTATTTTTAGGCTCAGAGGCTTGTATCACATCTGGAGCTTGCCCAGTCCCGGGTTTTGGTTTTGCATTCACAGTGAGTAAGTATAGGGAGGGTTGTTTTACCATCCCAAATTTCCAGGGATGGACCATGACATTCAAAATGAAAAATAAATAAATAAATAAATAAAAACATTATCCTTCCTGTAAAGTTTCTTTAGGAAAATTAGTTTCTTATTACAGATATATAAAAAAAAGAATCAATAAAACATATAAAAGCTTCAGCATGAAACTATAAAAATACAGGGCAACAGCCTCCTTCCAACAAGACTATCTAGATGAGTATGAGGTCAATGCGGCCTTGCAGACGTGCATGGTAGGATGCCAAGTTCATCAGTCAGTGAGAGCTCTGGAATTCCACTGGGAGCCCAACTCCCAGTTTCCTAATTGGAAGAAAACACATTTTTTTAAGGGACATTCAAAATTTATTCAGTGCAGATGCCAGATCAAACTGCGGCATTCTGTGTAATCCTTGCTGAAAGGCAAAGCCAGGAGCTACCTGGAGGACCTCCAAGGCGCTGGAGAAGGTGCATCCCTTCAAACAAAGGTCAGCCAAGACTGAGGGAAGGCCCAAATCGATGCCATGTGGGAACAAGAGGACAGGACAGAAGAAAACAGCTTTCTAAATACCTCCTTAGAGCTCCTTTAAAGCAAGTGCAGCTTTGAAGGGATGAAGTAAGAGAAGAAAGCAATTCTGGCTATACTCTTTCCTCAGGTGGAGAAAGAGATAGTCCTCTCAGCATCTTTCTTTTTTTTCTTTTTTTTCTTTTTCTTTTTCTTTTTCTTTTTCTTTTTCTTTTTCTTTTTCTTTTTCTTTTTCTTTTTCT
>JAWLRI010001089.1:5186964-5234764 GCA_034781795.1 Crypturellus tataupa
TTTTCTTTTTCTTTTTCTTTTTCTTTTTCTTTTTCTTTTTCTTTTTCTTTTTCTTTTTCTTTTTCTTTTTCTTTTCCCAATCTTCACTGTTTCTCCCCTAGAAGAGCTACTCCACAGCCCTCTGGGGCACAACAGACTGGATCCACACCTTTGGATTTTCCTACTGCTTGCATTTTGTCACCTCTTATCGATCCAGGCCTGCTTTTAAAATTGCTGCACCTTGCAAGGATCCAGCCACAGGATGGGTTTCATGGACTGAATATATTTCATATTTATCTTCACCCTGATATGGGCTGGCTTCATATAGCCTGTCCAGCATACACACAGTTGCAGTATGTAATGCCTCTAACTACCCTGATTTTATGTTTCAGTGGGAGATGGACGTTTCATGTCCTTTATTTAGGGAACTTGCCAGCACTCTTGCCAGCTCATCCTCCCCTTAACTTTGCCAAATAAAAAGGGATTAATAGCCATGAGGCAGACTAT
Source organism: Crypturellus tataupa (assembly GCA_034781795.1). NCBI lineage: Eukaryota > Metazoa > Chordata > Aves > Tinamiformes > Tinamidae > Crypturellus > Crypturellus tataupa. The sequence continues at coordinate 5,187,451 of JAWLRI010001089.1, forward strand.
ATAAAAAAACCAAGAATAAACAGAAAAAAGCAGCACAGTTTTTAAAATGCCCTCTATAGAAGGTAGATTTGATTGCCTTTTAAAATTTGAATAATTTTTGTTCACACCATCCAGCTTTTCCCAGCAATTCTGAGCTTGGTGTGCCTGCCCAATTTACAAAGAAAAGAAAACAGAGATTATCTGGTAACAGTCAGAAGTCCAGGAGCTGAGGTTTTAAGGAAAACACCAGCTATCACAGAATTGGCCATCTGCCTTTCTTTTAAAGCAGAAGTGCCCAAGCTGTGGTCCACAGCTGGTGTCGAAGCCCTGTTGCCTGGCTCATGCCTTCAGCTGAAAGAGAGATAAGAAGGTGTGATGGAGTAGGAGAAATTTTAACAGTTGACAGTAGCTAGTGGGTCCAAGCCATTTACTGCTCCCTACTTAGAAGCAGGATATTGGGCAAGATGGATCATTACCACCCTGTGGTGTGACTTGTCCTTTCCTTCAGTGCAGTCTCAGTTCATTTTCAGACTAAAGTGGGGAGAATACGGAGAGGAGGTGGAGGGGCAGAAGCATTTGGTTGGTCCTGTGTTTTTAAAAATATTCCTCCGAAACGAACTTATCTGCCAAGTTTCAGCCTAGAATGAAATATGTAGCACCACGTAACCCCCAGCCCCTTTCCCAAAAATGGAGAGGTAGTAGGAAGAGGCTTAGCACTCACATCACAGAGATCCTGGAAGCTGGCTAGATGCAGCCAACTAGTGGCATGAAGGATGGGGAAATTCCTGTGATTTTAATATAAGATTGTTACTATGAGGGTCCCTCTTGTGCTGAGAATTGGTGACAAGGGAGGAGAAGAGGGAAAGGGAGGAGAAGAGAATATGGTTAAAGGACATGAAGAGGGCAGGAAAAGAGGCGAGCTGGAGAAGGATGGAGAGAAGTGACGTCTTTCATCCCATCACCAAAAGTGGCACCTGTCCCACTCTTGGCCTTGCTCGTGTTTCAGTGGCTTGTCTTCCTGCCACGGCTCTGGGAGCTGCAGCCTGTTTACAGGAAACACGCTGGCTCCGCTGCCCGTAGCCTCGCTGGGACGGGTGGAGACGAGGCTTTCTCTACGCCTGAGAAAGCCCCAGCTTGTTGGGGTGTGAGTGCTGTAACCAGCTCCTTCCCAGCCTCACTTTCCTCTCTTCCATTGTGGGCTCTGGGAGTGTTGGAGGGGGTTTATGCTTCCCAGAAGGGCTGCAGGGCTTGAGAATCTGCCTGGTGGCACATTATGATATTATCCCCCCCGTCGGATATTATCCCCCTCCTGTCCTCAAGACACAGAAAAGGTTTAATGACTGTAAGTGGACAGATGATAGCGACGATATTAAAAACAAGAAGTCACTATTTCTCGGTGAAGCGGCTCAGAAGGTCAGTTCAGGCATCTGCGTCTCCCTCCAGCCCTCTCCTCCTGCATTCCCAACGCAACGTGCTTAAACCAGGGCTAAACAAAACCTGAGAACTGCCTCCTTCATCACAGGCAGAGCTGGGATCATCCCAGCTATGAAAACCAGAGCTGCAAACCGGGGAACGGGGAGGGGATGTATTTTAGAAGAAATAAGTCATATTTGTTCTATTGGCCTCTTCCTTACCTCCCTCGCAGCTTGTAAAACTCCTGCTGCCTCCCTCCCTTTCCAGCCAAGTCCTTGGCTTGCTCTTCCTGCCAGCACACAGCATTCCCGTCACCCTGTCCCTGCGGCTCCCAACCCACCTCCCGAGGCTCGAAGCGGAGCTTGCGGGCCGGCTCCTGGCACAGGCCTCGTCGTGGCTGCTGCTCGGCTCGCTCGCAGCCGTCCGTATCGGATGGAGCTCCTGCTCCCGACGAGCGGAGGGTGCCAAACCGCACGGATCTGGGGTTTGGCAACAGCCCGCTGCTCCGGGACGGAGAGGCAGGGAACGCCGGGGGCAGTGGGCTCGTCACTGCCGAGGAGGGCCTGGAAAAAGGGAGATGTCCCTGTTGGTCATCACCTGCATTCTGGTGCCCTTGCAGCACTCGCTGCTCCATGAAGCACAGCCTGGGTCAAGGGCAAACAGCGATTCCCCAAAGAGTGAGTTACTACTCAAACCCAAGTCCACATTCACTGCTCAAACCCCACATTCCCACTGCCCACAAGGCCGGGGCGCTGCCAAGAGGCAGTAGTGAACAAACCAAGCACCATAAGGATGTTTATTCAGTGCACATCTAGAGTCATCGAGAGTGGAGGCAGCAGGGGCAACATGGACCCAATCCATATTTCAGTATACAACTGATATTATCCCCCTGTGCAAAAGGAGTGGTAGGCTGACAAAAGGAAACAAGTCTCTGGGATGTGGAAGCTTTTCCACAATTATTTTTTCCATTGCTTGCCATACCTCCGCATTCCAGAAGTATTCTATTTCCAAGCATTTCATTCTCAATAATAATTAAAGATATTGAAAACACATTGGTGGAGTACTAAGTTAATAGGCAAAATCAGAAGCTTCCCTCTTCCCAAAGGAAATAGACAAGAAAAAACTGATCACAAAGTTCTCTGATATTAAGGAAGTATATTGCAAAGGCAAGTGGTACACGAGAAAGGTGTTGTTTTCCGCAAGCTGTTAGCATGTTCCTTGCTCTTTGATCTACCAGCTCTGTACAAATATACTTTAGAAACATCTTTGTTGAAGAAAAACAATATCAACTTCTTGCTGAGAGTTCAGAGACGTGAAGAAAATGAATATTGTATGAACTCAAGTTCAGGAGGAGCAGATCCAAAGGAACTTAGAAGTCATCCACCTGCCTTGGAATTTTGAACACTGCTGCCACTAAGTTTTGATCTCGTGTCACGTGTTTACCCTTGATGAGGAAAAATGGGAAACAAAGAAGTTGCCACTCATGAGATAAAAAGAAAGGCCCGTCACCACATCAAGGTCTGTGTGTGCTGCTTTGGGCTTGCGTTTTGTGTTGAACCATGCAGGCATCAGACCCAAGGTCTGTCTCCACCTCCGCTTCAGAACAAAGGCCGATGGTGCCCGGTTTTATTTGGAAGCCTTTTAAAATCACCCAGGATACTCCATGGCTGCAGTCCTAACCCAGCCTTCCCTTGGGAAAGTGCTAGACGGGCTGGAAAGATACTTTGAGCTACAGTCTCCTAACTTTGACCCTTTCGTATATCCTTTTATTGCCCCCAGGAAAACAGGCTCGTAAAACGCAACCCATTAAATATCCAAGTGTTGTGAGACATTACGACTAAGCCTCTGCTGTTAAGACTTTCGAATTTCACATGGTATAAAAAAAGTTTACTGGACACTTGATCCTCTTTAATTTTGCAAAACAACCTTGGGGTCCCAATGTTATAAACTGGCAGTGAAAGTGAACTAGAGAAACTCGGATTTTACTGTGATCCATGTTACTAGGAGCTGCACTTTAACACTTCAAGACTTGGCCTTAAGGTAAAAAAGCAGTAGCTTTTACAGACTTCTTTCCAGCTGAGAGGAAGGTTGGTAAGGTACAGAACTACATAATCTTATGTATGCCAACCCGGAGTGCTCTGGGTCCCATGGAGAATTTGGGATTTGGGGAGATTTGGGAATTTGGGAACAGATTGCTTCTAAAATTCCCTTCATTTCCATTTTCCAAAGTGCAGATCAGGAGGAATGGGGCAAGTCTCTTTCCAATTCTGTCCTAAGTATTTCATTCTGAAGCAGTTTAACAATATTATCAGCTGCAACATTTTTCTTAATTTTACTAAAACCATGCAGGGAGGCACTACAAATCCCTTTCTACACAGCACAAGCATCTTGGAGATCACAGATGTCTTCTTTTTACACAGTCAAATTCAATTCAATTTATTAAGGACAAGAATTTCCACTGTCCTCATAGTTGAGAGAAGATCTTCTAAAAAGATGTAACCTAGCAATGTAATCAAAAAAATGCCATCAATTTACTTGTTTTCCCCTGTTGCTTGGTTTCAATGTCTGTTGATTTATGTAGAGAGATAGAAACAATAATTATGAGCCATTTGTGAGGCCTTATGTAAGAGAGAGACTTCATACATGTCCTGAAAGCCATTACTAGAGACCTTCAGGGATGCGACCCACCCAGAAGCTTTCATCTACAGAGCTCTGGGGTCATAGGTAGAGTTAATCCAAATATATGAGGGTTTGCTTTGAAATAAGGGGAAAAAATGGATATTGCAAGAACAATAGTTTTTCAAGCAGTGCCAGATGCTGAACTGCTGAGATCACCCCAAAGTGGACTCATTCCTTGTTAATTCATTCCCTATATTTGTAAAATGGGTTGAAATTTGATGACTTGTGTCAAAATGGGTATTGAAAAGACTGGTGTATCAAATGCTCGAGTTTCTCAGAGAGTCCATGCTAGAGAAGAGCCAAAGACTGCTGAGAAACATGTGCCTGGGGTCTTGGAGGTACCTCGGCTTAGTGCCTGCCAGGTGCAGTTCACAACAAAGGTTTTAGAGCAAAATACCCTCATGTTTCCTAATGGGGCAGTTGGGGACCAGTCTGGGGGGTAATGACACAAGTCTGCACAGGTAAGAGACACCTTGCTGGTACATTACTATTGGTGTATATGCTTCCCACTGCCACAGCTTGTGCTTGTAAGGCAAAACACTGCCCTGGAGATGCTGTTTATAAGTTGGAGAAATTTGGACACGCAAGTCAACAATCTGCCTAGGTGTCTAAATATTTTAAATATTACCACTTCATGTTGCTGAACAAAACAGTAAGTAGAATTTGCTGTTGCCCATGAGTCCAAAGAGTTCACATATACTTAATTAATTCAACTGCTGATTTTTATTAGTATTTGTTAAACATGTGCAACGTGATCCAAAAGACACAATGCTTGAGGCGTTGTTGACCTCAGTTTCCAATTCAAAAATTGGACAGCAGATGACAAAGAACTGAGACAAGTTCAGAAGAAGTTAAGCCTGTTCTAGGAGTGGAAGAATTTATGTTGTAGCCTGACATTGTTTTCATTTTCTGCATTGGGCTGGGCTGGGAGTTTGTTACTGGATTTAGTGGTAATAGGAAGATGTGCTGATGCTACAAAGGTGCAGAAAGATTTTGATAGGGAAAAATTCCAGGAACTTGGCACCTTAGGCAGGGAAATTGATCTCTGGAATAGAAATAGACAGGAATCGGAGAAGAAAAGAGAAGTGGAGAATGGAAATCTTTGTAGGTTGCCTGGCAAATATGGCTTTATTAGATTTCATCATGGCATTCTCTCCTTTGTTTGCTTATTGCTATCATAAAGCCTGAAACTCTGAAAGAACCTTTGTTTTATGTTTTCCTCCTAGGGCACTGAGCTTTTTAAATGCTTCAGGCATCTGTCATAAAAAAATTCTTAGTCCTATATGTAAGAATATTTGGTGAGAGATAGTGGATGGTGATATAAAGAGGAGAGGATTTTAATGATATAGCTGGGACAGATCCTTGGACCTACTGGCATCAGCACATTTTACAAATGGAGGGACTAGATAATATGAGATTTGATATATGGAAAGTTAGACGAAAAGCAGGAATCACTACCTTAAAATCTTTGCTCCTGATCACGCATTTTAAGCATGAAACCAGCTTTCAGAAAAAGTTCTACAGACAGAAGTTTTAGTCGTCCTGCACGTTAGCAGCTCTCTGTGCTTCAGAATCAATGAATACCTCCAAGCTCTGTTACTGTCTGTGCCTCGAGCACCACAACCCAAGCTCCCCAAGGCACCAGAGTTCACAAATCGACCACATTTTGGTATTTCTCTTTGAGCAACACTGAGAGAACAGAGTTAGAGGCTCCTCCAGCAAATACATTAAAAAACAGAGCCAGGGAGTCAATGCAGTAGTTCAGCAACAGCACAGAGAAGTGATGGGTTCAAGTGACATTCATGTAGTAGAGGAAACTTGGTTGTACTGGTCCAGACACATGAACAGGAATGGGAGTGTGGGAGAAGGAAGGGGAAATCACAGTATGGAGGCAGGTTTCACGCTGAAAATTGTGAGAATCTTTCCCGGAGGAACCCTTACCCCAGACCCACATGAAGACAAAAGAAAAAAGTCAGTCCTGGAGGTGTTGCTAGAAGGATAACATACTTCATGAGAAAGCACATTACAAAGGCGAATGCTGAGCTAGCAGCAACCTCTCTAGTAGCAGTGGGAACCCCCTCCTGCTTTATTTTGTAAAGCATCTTTCATATCTCCTGCCAAAAACTTTAGACGACAGCAAGTTTTGCAAGAAGGCAAGTAATAATAGAGCCAAATCCTGGTTCAGACACTGCCAATAAAGAATCGTGTAGCTTGTAACATCGAAAGGTCACCTGCAAAGACATTATGAACACTCATTTTAGGCTGAAATTCTGCACCAAATGTTCTGAGGAAGCAGCAGACCATTGGGTTGGGTCCAAAGCATGGGGAGAACTTGTAATCAATCTTTTTGCAGTTCTTTTCACACCCAATTCCTCCTCATTTCCTGACTTAGTTAACTCTTTTCAAAGTCTCCTTCTGCAAAAGGCCAGTGACTTCTTACAAGCCAAGCAGCCTTCCAAATACCACCCTTAAGTACCTACTATGGTGTCACAACTGCCACTTTCTAACTGTGTTAATTCTGAACCATTCATCTTGGTCTTCAATTCCAGTGTAGTAATTTTCGGGGTCTTACTTTAGTGATCTTTAGTGAACATTTAGAGTATGATCCTGTTACTTACAACTACACACTTTTAGAAACCAGTTCAACAAGATTGTACTACAATGTTCATCAATGTACAGCCTTACAGATAGGTTTGTGTTGAAGGGTATCTAGCAGGCAAAAACACAGTCTTTTGAACAAGAAAAAAATAAACATATTTCCAGGCAGAAAGTCTTTTCAGTGCTTCCCTCCCTTTAGAGCAGTGAAATCTGAGTTTAAATTCATTTTCTCAATCTCTTTCCAAGTGCCTCTTCTCCCCCACATACCCACTTTTATTTTTCTGTGACTAGGGACATAAGCAAAGAAGACACAACACCCCCCTGCTCTCTGATGATCTGGCACAGTGTGGATAACTCTGGTCCTTTCTCCTTTTGTTACGGCTACAGTTAGTACTTTAAAAGGACCAGAAAAAAAGAAAAGAAAAAAGCGACTGTCCTGGTTTGAACTATAACCACACCTCTGGCTCCCCTGCACAGCAAGCCAAAAAGCCAGGGGTGCTGCAAGCTCATCTCTTAGTTTGTCCCTTTCTGTGGTTTCGAAGCATTTTAAATTGATCTGTTCACAAAAGAAAATGGGTTATGATGCCACTGTGGGGGCTGGAAATGAGACCTTATGCTCTGCCTTGGCCTATATATATATGTATGCCTCGTGTTGAACGTAACAGCAGTTGTTGAAACCAAAGTGACCAAAATAACAGGGGGAGGGCACCCAGCAAGGCTGCTCCAGAGGTAAATGACCTCATGGGAACCACAGAAAAAGGTGCTTTAACCCCTTAGTTTTTAACATCGGGTTTCAGACTAGACATCTACTCCGAGATACTTTCCCTCCTTCTTGTCCCAGGCAGAGAACACTCTTTGAGAGCCAACTATCTATAAACAGTCAACTTCACAAATTTCTCCACCTTTTCTTTTACGTGTCATGCATTTTTTAATTTAAAAATTATGTGAATTTTTACTGATTTACACTAAAGAGGTGTAAAGATTACAAGACGTTGGGGATCTCTTGGGCTAAGTAATGCTGTCTGCCAGGAGTAGGTCCTGGCCGCATTCTAAAGGAGATAAAGTGGACCTAGAGCAGGATCCAGGTTGCCCATTCTTATAGAGTTGTTCAGGCTGATGTACTTTAGCAAGGCAGATGCATGCTCTAAACATGCTGTAGAAAATACTTAGGCCCTCCAGGCTACCACAGGAGTGTAATGGAAGAAGAAGGATATTCTCATCTGCTGGCAGAAAGGAAACAGCAAAAGGTAGAATATTATCTATGCAAATAAAAGACAAAATAAATGGAAACGACTGGAATGAGATCATTGGAGGCACCTTTTAAAACTCTCTGTAGTAGCCAACTTTGTTTTTGGATAGGCAAAGGTCTTGGTCTTTTTTTTTTACTAGTATTTCCACTTACAAAGTTTAGCTAAGCAAAAACTTCTTTATTGTGAAAGAAGGACCTAAAATGATGGGTTCTCCTCCTACTACCTCCCCAAAGCCAGGAGGAGCCTCTAGAAAGAAAAGTAATGCAGTTTATTTAAAAAGAGTGAAAAGACTTTCCATCCCCTCCTTCTGTGGAATTTAGACTTTTTTTTTTTTTGCATCTGGTAAAATATTTGGAATGAACTTGATGCAATCAAGCATTGCGTAGTCAAGTGCTGGGCAGCCTTCCCAAAGACACTCCAGAAGTACCTTTGCTCTGCCACTCTGCAATCCCGTGCCAGGTTTTCACTGGGCTGCCTGTTCTCATAAACGCTTTCCTAGTGGATTCACCATCCTGCTCTAGGAACATACCTACAACTGGATCCTGCTGTCCTGGAGCTCACACTGCTCTGCTAGATACTTAAAGAGTATTTATAGTGCCCTATGCAAGCTCTCTGCTGGAAACTGTAATTATGATGAATATTTAATAGCAGACAAAATAACAGACATTAGAGAAGAGTGGGATCTCTGCGTGGGTGCCTCTGCTGGGCTGATCAAAGATAATTACTGGTTGGAAGAGCATCAGGTCACACTTCACACAGTTCACTCTGAAGACACCTTATGCTGGCCTGCATCTATCCAGCCATGAGATATCTCCTGAAACTCAAATGTCACTTGGCTGAAACCCTCCAGTCCTATCGCACCCTTCGTGAATCCAGCCCTTCATTAAACATTGCCCCTTTCTCTTCTTAAACATTAAAGATGCTGTCATGAGAAGAGTGACCATAACCTTGAACTTTAAGGTTGGTGACTAGGGCTTACTTTGAAACTGGTGAGAAAAGTATTGTGGAAGGGTACAGGCCAGGGATGCAGTCTGCAGAAACAGAGATAGTGAATGAAAGACCATAATGAACCTTAGTTCTTCTCTCATTTAAACACTTATATTTCAGGGAGAGGACTAGAACTGCATATGTTGAACCTTTCTTCATAACAACAGCAACAAAAAGAATACAAAGCCTGTACAAAGCCTCCCAATCTCTGGAGAAATTAGGTTTGTGTCAAAGACTGATCTAACTTCTTCAAAGGAGACCTGCTATTGCTACCTGGGACAAAACCTGGTGTTTCAGAAATGCACAAGAAGGAAGCTGATTGTTTTGGAAGCTGCATAAGTGTATGAACTCTTATTAAAGCCACGAGACATGGGCTTTCTAGGTGATCTGGCCTCAGCTTATTGTGGTGATGAATGTAATAGCAACAGGGGGTGGGTAGACTTATTATATTCTCTTTTAACCTGAAAACCATTGTTCACCTTCATCCCAAGCTATCATCTTAAACCACTGCAGAGTTTATTGAGGAGTTGTTTTTCCTCCTAGTTTAGCAAATAGGTTTCGTACAGGACTAAATGCTCAGACCAGCCTGTTGCCGAGCCCAGCAAATTCCTTTCTTGTAAGGATGGCACATTCCATAATGAATAGCTAAGATGATCTGTTCAATGAGCCGTTTGCAAAGCACAGGCTCTCTTTAAAGCAAACGCTGTTATAAGAATAGTTTCTATTATATCTGTTCTGAGCTATACACGTGCTGTAAATTATTAGTCAGGTATTTGCTACATGATTGCACATTATTCCTGAATTTGCACATAAGCACCCTATTTAACTATTTCTATTCTGCTCACTAGCAATTCTGCACAGGTCAGAGAGCAGGACCTACTGTGCTAGTAAAACTCTTCAGGTGTAATTAGAAGTGCTGGAAAATCGAAGGGTGGCTGAAGATGTGATATGGAAAAGATGACAGTAAAAGCATCTTTTTCTACCCATTGGTAAATGTCAAGTTTAATGCATGATACATATCAGCAGGATGCAGAAATTCCTCATGGGAAGTTTTTGTTCCTCAGCCCTGTTGACAGCTCCACGGATAGCAGCGGACCCAAATGGAACATCTGGCCCAGTTCAGCTCTGCGACTGCAGGAAATCCTGGGTTTGAACTGTCTGTGTTGGGGCTGTCTCTGTGATGTGACTGAATGAATCTGCGCTGAGGAAAGCAGCGATTTAGAGGAAAAACACCATTGAGAAGAGAAAAACAGGAGCCATGAAAATGGTACAGTGGTCTCCAAGGCTGGGGAATCTCCATGTGACTATTGAAGATAATTTTTGACTGTAGAAAAAACACAGTTTAAAGGGAGTTTTGGGGTTGCAAAAAATACATGACTGTGTTGCCCTAGCTTTTGTTCCGTTCATTTTAAATTTCTGCAGTCTTTGAGGATTCAGAAAGGAAGACTGTGCTCTCTTTCAGGAGATGTATGGCCAGGACCTGGCACCAAAATTACAAAACTAAACCCTGAAATAAAAGTTGGTGACTCTTTCTGGTAGTATTTACTGGAAAGATTCACACTTTCCCGCTGAAATTGGGGCTATATCATTTTAAACCAACTGCAGCCACACAGTTGAAGAACAGGAATGGAGAAGAACACAGACACATCCATGCAGATACTAATGAAATCTAAATGAGCCGAAAATCCTCAGGATTGGCTGATCTGATCCTGGGATCAATTTGAGCAAGGGACATTCATCAGCTTTTTGCCTTTATCCCTGGAGAATGTCTTTTAAGGAGTAAAGTGCTCTTTACTGCTTGCTGCTGCAGGGGCTGGTGCTCACAGGTGGGTGCAGAAGGACTTGGTCCTATTCTCTCACCTTCAGAGGTGGCTTCCCCTCCTAGGTGCCTTTCTAGGAGGTGCTATATTGGTCATTCACCCTAAGAAAATCTTTCTGCATAGAACTACTCCATTGTTTTTTCTCTTGTTTGTCTATTTTATTTTAGGGTGGTTTGCTCTGTAGTGTTAAAACAAGCATTCAAAGGCTCATGAATTTCACCCAGAGAGCCTGCGACGTAACACTGCCCTGCACACACACGATGGAAAGCTGCTACGATGCATAGTAGTTTTTTGAGTGCTGAATAAATGTGAACTTTCAAAATCCCAACTCGTCTATGCACTCCAATAAGTTTTTCTCTTGCAGGAATCTGTATACCCCTCAAAACATGGCATTTAAATCTCAGTGTGACTATCGAATTCAACTGGTCGTGGTCCAGAGTCGGAAATACCAAAGCCCCAGGATGTGTGTATGTGGTAAAGCTCTTTCTGCCAACAAGTTGGAAATTTAAAATTATTTATTTTGAACTATAAGCATCCTGAGCTTGAGATATTTAATAACAATCAGAAGAGCCTCTGCCTTTCTGGTTTGGAAAAGAAAAAGAATAGCAGTTCAAAACCATGTTGAAGAGTTAAATTAACCATAGAGGGTGTTTGCCTCAGGTTGAGATTCCAAGTTTATAGACAAATAATAGCTATTTTACTGTCAGAATTGTTTAGGGCAAGGAGAATAGAACAAATAGGTCGTGAGGATTTTATTTCTCAACTTCAGATTAAATTAGAGCTGCTCCAAAACCACATTGCTTTAGAAGCGACAGATACATTCGCTCCTAAGGAAAGCCCAGTGTGAGTCCTGGCAGAGGGAGCGAGGGCTTTTGCTCTACCCATGAAAAAAACATCTGCGTGGGTCTCCTGGACCCTGAATGTGCTGGCAATGGGGACCCAGTTGGTACCGAGGGGAGGGAATGGGAATTAACGTCCCCCTGGGATAGAAGGTAAATTGGGTTGCGTGGCCACCAGCTCTGCATCGACAAACAGCATTAGCTGGAGTCCCAGAGCCACCAGAGAGTTTGTTTTTCTCAAGGTCATGCAAGGTTCACTCACATCCTCCTTGCCTGTTGCTCCCGAAACTCTGTGTTAACCCTGTGCTTCTGCTGTTGTGTCTGTGCATGTTTTCAACTGTTTAATAAGCAACTGTTGATACTCAACTAAAACTATTATTTTTGCAGCAAGGGATGTATTTTCTGCTTGGGTTAGTTTTTCTTTTTGCTTAAAGCTAGCAAGCCCAGCACTGCTCATGTGATTCTTCTAGATGAAGCTCATCTAAAACAGCTTTTTCAGGCTTCATTACAAAGTTCGGTTCATGAAGTTTCTTGACACCTGAAGTAAAAATTCACTCCTTGAAAATGAGAATACAAGTTTCCAGTACACTCTTATGACAGTGTGCTCAGTTCTGTCCCAAAGAGACTTCCTTTTGGATTAAGAAAGGAGATCTGTTCCCTGTCAACCCAGGAGTGCCATGGACTCTCTGCCCATTTGGGCTTCTTTTGCTGATAACCGACAGAGACAACCTGCCAAGTCCTCATAGGGGACATTAATGCAATGTCTGAAGGTCGAAAATGCTCACAATCATTTCCATTTCTGTTTTTCTTTTTTCTTGGCTGAAGCTACTGAGGTAAGAACAGGAAAAATACATTGGGAAATGAGAGAAAGAAGGGATACCTTGTGGACCAGAACTAGACAAATTCTGGATGAAATGTTGTTCAACATCCCTTTGCAGCCAAGAAATTGTTGAACAACGAGGATAGGACACTGTGAGAGTGTATAAAACCTCTCACACACTGAATCCCAACTAATCACAGCTTTATCTTCAGTGTTACTTGGATTCGTGTCAAGGTGGCTTTTTTTCTGCTCCCCGTTCTTTATTTCTCTCTTCCTCCGCCCTCTCCACCCTGTTTCTTTTTTTTTTAAAAAAGCTCAAGGTCAAACAAAGAATACCCTTACAAATAAAACTTTATCAAGAGAGATGGAGGACTAAAGGACTTCCTATATTTAGTAAGGGCAATCTAATCTAAGAAGTTGTTCTGGGCCCCTCTCTAGATTGCATGAAAGGTAGGTGCTCCCTGGATGGTTCCCAAGGATTTATGCGGCTTCTGTTTTCAGACAGAGCCCAAGTCACTGGATTTTATTGAGCAAATACCCTGGAAAATACTGAGTAAAATGAGAGAGAGCTGATAGTCCTAGAATACCAGTACTTTTAGTAAGGTCCTGCAGCAACGTCTCTGGGTTGTGAATTCTCATATGTTTTAAGCCAAGCTCTTTTCCCCAGTCCTCCCCCAGCTACTGATATGGTCCTTGACAGAGGAAAGCATCTGTCCAACTCGAAGCACAAAAAGTGATTAAGTACTTTCTTAATCAGGGCCTTATAGCTATTATATTTTATTCTTGGCTTAATCAAAGACATTTTTTAAGTAAATTATATGCAGAATTGGATGGAAATGGTAATGAGATGGGGAACTTTTCACTTCTAGGTCATCGTTGAACAATTTTTCAGGAAGGAAAACTCTTTAAAATTGCTGTTGTGTGAAGGCAGACAAGAGTGTATTTGGAACACTGAAACACAAACGTCTTGGCTGCCCTGACTGCTTTGTATCACCGGTGTTATGGGAATTAGCTAGTGAGTTTACTGTGCTGAGACAGACAACTACTGCTGAAACACCCTACAGACAGCTGATATAAAGCCCAAAAATGGAGAAAAAGGAAAAACAAAACAAAACAAACAAAAAAAACACAGTTCTGCTTTTCAAATCAGGAGAACAAGAAATTCCTTTCCCACTAGCTGGTGACTTTAAACTGTATCTCTTAAGAGGTGAGGAATAGAGAATGTGGCTTCTCGGTTTAACCACCAGTGCCTGCATCTCTGGGGTGTGTATAATATTTTTCTTCTTTTCTCCTTCCTTATTTTCTTTCTTTTTTCCTTTCTTCAACAAGATGACAAATCATCTGATTGTCAGGAGGATTAAATACAGTCTCCAAGGAAAAATGTATGTGCCCAGAGTTTGGAAAAGGCTGAAAACCTCTTTAGTAACAAAGCTATCACCAGAATGTTCAGATTTAAAAAGAAAAGTAACAAAGCAAAATTCTGGGAAACCTAATGGCTTTGTGCTTTGGGAAAGAATTGTCATTGAGCAACATGAGGTGTATCTGGGAGTGCCAGAACTGCAAACCATCCTTCTTTGCCTCCTAATGCAAGACTCAATCTCTACTCATTTTGCAGGACATTTTGCCATGCTTGGGTCATGCAGAAATCTGAATCAGGCTGCCCTGCTTTCCTCCTCTGCAGTTCTAAGCAATGATCTGCATCTCTTAACGAGAGGAAATATGTATAAAGTCCATAAGTATTTATGAGGGCTATAAAGAAAGAGCTTTGCGGTAGTTGACATGGGAAGTGATTAAGGTACCTTCTAAGCAAAGATTGCAGAGAAGAGAGAAAGAAGTGATGCCAGAAGGGAATCTGGCAACAATCCCACAGTAATGATAAGTGACTTTCAGAAGGAGGAGTTGTGGGAGGAAAAGTAAAAAATTTAAGTCGAGACAGATTGCAAGACTTTCGGCCTTGGGGAATAAGCCACAGAAACTGTTCATCACTGGACTCACAGACAGAAGAGGAAGGTTAGGTCTCGCTCTAATCCTGACTCAGAGTTTACTGGTCAAATCCTGCAAAACAGGAGTTCATCAAATTTTACTTGAATTTGGAAGGGCTCCATTTCCCAAGCATCTCTGCTTTCTCCATCTCTGTTTACATAAGTGGGTCTTGGGTCCCTCCAGGACTTAGGAAAAGGTTGCTCTCAAGAAAAATGTGCACTTGGGCCATGTTGACAGTGAGGGTCTCTCAGAGTCATTATTTCTTGCCTGTTCAAGAGGTGGAGTGTGAGCTCAAGCCTATTCCTAGACAGCAATTTGTGACATGAACATTTCTAAATTAAATGACAGCTAGAAAGAGTTCTATTTTCATGATCAATCATAGTGGAAAAGCCTAGCTTGGGAAGTCCCAGTTTGAGAGTCTTGGAAAAAAAAAAAAAAAAAGAAAACCATTAGGGGGAACTATTCTCTATTCTCTGAAAAAAAAGTGTTTCTGACCAGATGCTGTGTATATGGAAAGGGACTGCAACTGAAAGATAGAGATTTCAAAGCTATCAGTAAATAGTTGTGAATAAAGGGTACATTTGCTGAAGCTAGAATACTTTAGCAATAGCAGAATTACCATGAACACTAACTAACTAACATTAGCAGAAAGCAAGGGCTGAATGCATTAGGAAGGACATACTGAGCTTGTAAATCCTCCTTAAATATTCAGAGTTGATTTATACCCTTCCAAAGTTTAATGATTTGATTGCTTGTTTTTATCAGGATTTATTTATGGCATTTGAATTTATGTATAGGAGTAAACCCAGCCTGTGATCTATTTTCTGTTTCATTACTATGTTACAAAGGCAAAATACAATGACAATACAATATAAATTAATTCCTCCACAAGTATAGAACATGTATGGCTTGATAGGCAACATTACTTACAGCTTAGTCAGTTGAGCTTTCTCAGTTCACACTAATGACAGCAAGAACTCTAGGTACTGAGAATGACTCTGCAGCTGTAGGCTCATTTCTGAGATCAAGTATCAACAAACCAAGTTCAGAGCATCATCAAATTGCAGGAACATACCTGGAAAGGTTCTGCAATGATCTACTCTGAATCTGTTACATTCCAGGATTTTTATTAATCAACTAGATCAAATGAATAGATGAATAGGGACTAGGGTTATTAAATTAGCAGATGATAATGGAAAACAGGACAGGATTAAAGTCCAAAACTATCAAATGAAAGTGAAGTGATTTGGGGTTTGGGGAATGGAAAGGATGAAATTGAATATGGAAAATCTGGGCTACTTGTGTAGCACAAGCTGAAAAGAAGTCACAAAAGTTAGGACTGCCATAAGAAAAGCAAACACCATGATGGGGTGTATAAAAAGTCAAGTACCATTTGCATGACGTGTTTTTCCTGCTCTACTCTCTTCTGTCCAGTTTTGGGTCCTGTGGCTCAGGAAGGATGGTACCAGTTGGACAATGTCCAGAGAAGACCAGCAAGGTTGATCAGAAGTCTAGAGAACGTGATTAAGGAGGAGAGATAGAAAGAGAGGGTTTGTTTAGTCTAGAGTACATCAAACTGAGAAGGGATGTGATAACAGGGTTTAAATACATAAAAGATAGATGAAGGCAAAGAGAACGATTTGTTCTTTATATGTAGGGTGTAGAGCACGAAGTTTAAAGTATAGCAAGAGACATGTAAGTTAGAAATCACAAAGAAAACCTTTCCAACAAGAAAGATAATGAAGCCCTAAAATAGCCTCAAATATGGATTTCATTGAGAGTTTTTAGGAACAGGTTGGACACCGCATGTCTTAGGAATGACAGTGGGAGGACAGGTTTTGTCTTTGGGTAGGCAGACAGAGATGATGTCCCTGAAGCAATTCACCTCCTGCTCTATTTTCTGTAACATCTCTGGAGACTGGGCCTGTGATTAAGTATGATAAGAAGACACCATGGTTTATAAATTCAAAGGATCAAGCTTCTGGACAAGAAGATTTTGCCCTACTGCACAAAAAAATCAAAGACTCTATCATAAATGGAAATTCTGCCACAGACTGCAGAGGAGGACAGACCTCACATCTCAGTCTAAGTTCTACTGGCAAATCCTCCCTGCTACCACAAATAGTAATAAATCAAAATGTGCTTCAGGTAAAGAGAGAAAGGAGAAGTTGCAGACAATCAGGACTACCTAAAACCAGGACTTGTAGGCAAACTGAGCTAGCTCCTGGGATTGATCCCATTTTTCTTTGCCTCTGCTCTGTGAATAGCGGTGAATTATAATATACTTTTTTGTCACGGGAATCTGGGAAAGTAGTTTTGTCCAAATTGGTGGATGACTTCAATTTTGTCAGGACAGTCAGCAGAGACAGACAGACTTGCTCGGCAAAGAGGACCTGAAAGTTCCATATATTTTTCCTCCTCGCTCCTCTGTGCACCATTCTCTCCTCCGGTTGCCAAAGAAAAGAGCCCCTCAGAGGTTACCCTCCGCCTCTCTTGAACTCGCATGACTTTGCCGCTTCGGATCCTTCACCCCCTGCGTTTAACCGAGGTTATGAAAACCAAGCTGCTTGCTCTGTGTTTATTTTCCATGATCTCCTCTGTGCGCTGCCAGCAGTCAGAGCCATGGCCTTTTCCAACGCAGGGCATCACAGGGAGCTTGGAGTGCACCCAGGGTTGATGAGAGAGGTGCACAAGCCAGGGGCGAAGCTGAGCTTATGTAAAAAAAATCAAGGTCGAGGCCTCGACAAGATTTACATCGCTTGTGCTCAAAGCATGGGAGAGTTTGCTAAGGATGTGTTTTTCTTGTAGTCTTGAAGCAGGGACCAGCTGCAGGGCACGATGCAGTTGGGGGCACAGGGGATTTCAAAGAGCATGACCAGAGCTGCACCGGTCTGAAACCCGAGTGCAAGGACCAGCTGCAGGTGAGCTTCATGTTGGAGCAATTTCCCTAAACCTGCCACATGTTATGGGGATGAAACTGGAGAATTCCCAGTAGGCTAGCTCTGTACAATGGTGGCAAATCCCCAGTAGGAAAGTAGCATTTTCAAAGGTGACTTAGTGCCTTGGAAAAACTTTTCAGAACTTAAATGATTTGGAAACCTACATCCCGTTTTCCAAAACGATGGGTTCAAATTCTGCAATGTATTTCCATGGAGAAAATTAGGATTCTAAGATTTTTTCTCTAATCACTAGGTGACCTTAAATCCCACTGATTTTAGCATTAATAAAACACGTTTCCTTCTACAGCAGCTTTAAAAGAAGTCCTAGTGAGAAGAAACAGCAGGTGACAAAGTTGGAACAAAAATTAGAAGGGGGATAGTTTATAAACGCACTGCTGGGTTAGATCAGAAATGCATCTATTTATCCCTGCTGTTTCACTGGCTTCCCTTTTGGTTTTGCCTTTTGTGGAATATATTTAATCAACCTTGAATGTCAAAGCCTGGATGCGGGTGATGGAGTCGCAGATGGCCAGCACGAGCTTCTCACACAGCTCAGGATGATGTCTGTGCGCATCAAGGGAGGGCTATTTGAGCTCCAGCAGGGCTTTCCATGATGATCTTGTCTTGTGGCTTCCTTTGAGCCCTCAAAGCTGTGCAGAAGAGTCTTTCTTTGTACTTTCCCCTTTAGCTGTGTCTCAAAAGGCTAATATTCCCCCTAGCAAATATCCCATAGTTTAGCCCTGCGCTGTGAGCCACATCCTTCTGCAGTAAGCAAGGTTCCACCAGGGAGTCTCTAGGGTTGGATAGAAATAAGACCACGAAGAGGAATCCACATCGGCTCATCCCCAATTGCAGCAGCTGCTCAGCCCTCCGTACAGATGCATTACAGAAGAGATGAAGCTGGGCTTAGTATCGTGACATAGAGTTCAACAAGGAGAGAACTGAGGAAGCGTGTTTTCCTGAAGTAATTTTCAGAGATTTAAATCTCATAAAAAGGATTTTTTTTCCTGGATTAACAGTGTCTCTGTTCCTCACCTGGCTGCAACTGGTGGAAAAGTCGAAGTCTAAAATAATCTCAACTTGAATTTCTTCCTTTCCATACCCTTCCTTCCTTCCTTCCTTCCTTAGTCATCTCAGATAGGAAATATTCCTGCTTCTCAGATCTTTATCATGACTTTCCACTTTCTTTGACAGTTGTCCAGACAGATGGTAGGACACAGGATGAAAGAAGTGTGTTATTTATCTTTCACTCTAGCTGGAAATCATTTTTTAGGAAAGTATCTGCTCTGCCTTTCACCAAGTGCAATGTTTGGCAGGTTGATGTGTTAGGGCTTGTGGTGTTGGTCCCTTGAGCAACGAGGTGCTATTAGCCAGAGAATCAGCTCTGAGTGGTCTTGCTTTACAGAAAACGTGTCAATTCCTTGGGTGGAGATGGAAGTTCTTGGCCCATGGTCTCTCCTCTAGTCCCATGAAGGTCTCCTCGGCGGAGTCAGGGTCCAGGATGCTTCTCAGGGACAGGCCATTCCCAGCTTTGGGGACCTGATCATGAACAGCTCATTATCTACTCGCTTTTCTGAGTCATGCCGTTCAGCTTGGAAGAGAGTCCCAGCTGGGCTGGTTATTTTGGCAAATCACAAATTCCCATGTGACTCCAAGTGACTGCTTTCTTCCCTTTATTCCTCCACACCCTGTTGAACATAATACAAGATACTTTCCACCCTTCATTGTGGGTAAAGCCAAGAAACCAAAGGGACTGGGAACTCACCCTACGGCAGCGCTGCAGCTCTGCCAGCTGCAAGCACACCAGTATGGATAAAAAGACGGAGAATTTGCCGTTTGAGCAGCTCCAATTAGGAATGGCAACAGTAGCAGAGAAGGAGCAGACGAAGAGAGGCTGATGAGGAGAGGGATGAAGCTGTGATGTGAGCTGGACTGTGCCCAGTTCAATAACAAAACAGTTTTCCATCGGATCTTGAAATGTTCTGCAATCTAGTAAATGTGGACATAACAGGTAAGGCTCGGAAGAACTGTGGGATTTTTTTGGTTTGTTTTTTGGAGCTTTTGAGAAACAGAGACATAATAGAGAAAAAAAAAGCGGGAATGAGAGCAATACGCATGATTTTGTGTAAGTGGTGGAAAAACATACTTTGTATAAATAATAATAATAATAAAATAATAAAATAATAAAATAATAATAAAATATTTTTACCTTCTTCAAAACAAGCCAGCTTGTGTCATTCTGAATGCTTTAAAACATAAGAAAAGCAGGAAATTTCAAAGCAAAGAGCTCCTTTCAAAGCATTTTTATCTTCTAAGCATCTTCATTAACAGACAACAGATGATTAATGCACACATATGAAAAGCATGCTAAAGTCAAAAAGAAATGTGGAAATTTGTAAAAATTTCCATGTAGAAAAAGGACAATTTTTTTTCCTTTGGGAAAAAATTACGACATTTCCACAATTTAAAATTAAAAAGTTGGGAACACAGTGTTTTAATGTTTCTTTGTACATCTGGAAAGGAAAGCATTAGATATTTTTTTTCCTTTCCTGGGTCCCAGTGGATGCCACAAGAAACAATTTGCTTATCCATAGTGAGAGAAGGTAAATTTCTTCAGATTTGGAGCCCATGCTCTGTCACAACATGGGCAATACCATGGAGGTGTTGAATTACTATTGAAAGCAAAGGATTTTCAGGCCAGCAGATGGTTCCTGGGTTACAAATGAGCCAAAATGCTGCCACGGAGAAGTAGTAGATCTGAATCTGTGCAAGTGGTAGACAGGAATGTCTACACCAAAGGCTCCCAATGGCACCTGAG
This sequence comes from Crypturellus tataupa, assembly GCA_034781795.1. Lineage (NCBI taxonomy): Eukaryota > Metazoa > Chordata > Aves > Tinamiformes > Tinamidae > Crypturellus > Crypturellus tataupa. The sequence goes on from JAWLRI010001089.1 coordinate 5,207,576, forward strand.
AAGGCAGTGGCAATGTCAGCACAACTCAGCTTTTCCCCCTGAGCATTCCTGCATCCCTCGCTGCACGAGCATCCAGCACAAACATGGTTCTGCCAGAGCTGTCGCTCCCCATCACTTACTCAACCCTCCTAAAGGCAGGAATGGAGACAAAATAGCAGTGGGAAGCAATAGGCAGCCCTGCCCAAGTGAAAACTGAATGGCTGCTGAAACCTAAGAGTAAAAATGGTGTAAAAATGACGTGTTTGTAGTGACAGGAGCTTAACACATGCAAGCTCTCCTCTCTCTCACAGACACAGGGCTTCTCCATGTTGTAGACATGTGTAAACCAATATGTTCCAATAACCCTGTTCCTGGAGCTGGTTGTAGCATGTGTGGAGCAGTTTAAGGTAGAAAGGCCTTAGGACAACCAGGTCCTGTCTATGGTGATGTCTATGAATGAACGTATCCTATTTTTTCCAAGTCAAATGCATTTCAACAAAAGCCTGGAGTAATAGAGGGAAAAAGAATGGGGCTCAGACTGATATCCTAGAAGCTAAGCCTATGTTTTGGTGAAACAGGGAGTACTCCTGCTCCTCACAAGGAATAACAAACAGGCAAAGAATGGAATAATCACTTAGATGTGCTATTCTTCTCCACAGTGATGACTTAGGAGAAAGGCCACTGAATGAGGAGGCAATACTATCAGGGAAGATTTCTGGCTTGCGACCAAGGGTTCTGCCAACACCGATAGCAGATGCAGCCATGCACTCAGTAAGTCTTATTGGACTGAGTCTGTGCCAAGAAACTTGCTTTCTCAGTGAAAGTTCCAGCATGAAAATCTGTAAGATTTCAATGGTGCAAAACAACATGTTCAGAAATACCTAAGAATTTTCCACAGGAGTCAGGAAATGCCCCGGTTTGCTAGGATGGTGAAATACTACTGGAGTGTCCCAAGTTTTCAAGTTACAGAACAGGAATAATGCTCGTGTCTCATGAACTGACTATTTGATGGTGAATTCCCCTTTGGTGTTGGTGAGCCCAAACAGTACAAATAACCTGCATGTTTCACTGGGAATGAAACAGATTTGACAGCAGCCAGGATGGGAAAATATTACTGCAAAGGTGGCCCAAACCAAGTATTAAACTTTCATAGAGGAGGAACAACAACCATCTCATCCAAGGTAAAATTATAAATTACACTTTCTGGGTTTGCCAAATCACCACAGAACCTGTAACAACAGTTTCTTCCATCTTTAGGTTATGATACCCAGTGGTTGGCAAGACAGAAACCTTTTCTTGCAGCTTGGTCCCTACATACCTTTTTTTATAAGGTGTTTCTTTTTCATAAGGTGTCTCCAACATTAACACTATCTTGTTTCATATGTAGATACACAGAAACCCCTGAGGTTGCTCAGCCAAAACTTGCTAATTAGAAACTGAAGGGGCATTTTGCAAAGTATGATTCATTGTACTTGAGACGTGAGTGATAGTATGTGTTGGCAGAGTAAATGCAATATGACAGCAAAAAGGAATTTGTGCCTATGATATCTTCCCCTAAGTATTCTCACATTCAGGAAGGTCAGAATTGACAGAGCTAGAAAGCAAGAAGACTGATCATAACTATCAGAAAAAAAGAGATATATAGTTCAGTGTTGCACTGTACTCCGAAGGACAAGGTGATCTGCTAACTGAGGAGTTGCTGGCCTAAATGATAGCTTTGATTGTGATAGTCCAAGCTACATTCTTTTAATGATCATCGAGTGTTTGTGAGATCAGTGGAACCACTTCTGTGATTTTTCAGAATATCCCAGAGGACAAAGCCTGCCCTGTAGGCTTTGCAGGCAGAGATCCTATACAGGGATGAGACTTATACAGAGGTGACCTGTCAAGATACAGATACCAAGAGTTACAGTAAGGTAGAGGATACTTCCATGGGCTGAGATGGTTCTCCAAAAGTTTAACACAGAGTCTCCAAGCCAGTGGTGGAGGGCCAAAACATGACTTAAGACAGGCATATTTTTTCCATGGCCTAGGAAGGATCAAATATAAATCCCAGCTCTGGGAGAAATCAGCTGGAGCTGTGCCATAGACATCACTGGCACAAGACTCTCAATCTGCTGGGGATCTTGCCTTTGGCAATTCCTCCTGTCTCCAAAGCACTAAGTCCTTCTAGGTAAGATATTTCACTCTTTTTTTCTTTTTTGGACCATTGCTAGCAACTAAGCAGAAGACCAATCAATGCCCTTCAGGGCCTCTTTATTATGGGTACCCCATCATTCGTCTGCTTGGATCCCATAAATGACTTATCTCCTCCTTCCTCTAATGAACCCCAGTGACTGATGCACATTCTCTACCCATATCAGCTAGAACCTTCTCCGAACTGACTTCCTAAATATATAGGAACTGAACCTCTAACTATATAGACTCATCCCAGCACCAGGCAAAGAAGGAAAATTGCAGAGTCTCCAGAGACAGCAAGGTGCCCTGACACTTGAGCTGGAATTGTGCGCTGTGAAGAGTGGTGTTGGCTTGAGGAGATGGGCAGAGCAGACATAGACTTTCCCAGAAAATTATTGCTTAATGTATAGAGACATCTCTTGCTGACAGAGCAGTTTGTGCAGCACCAGACCGGATAAAAGCCTCATCAGGGCTCCGATATGCTCCTTTGCCCCAGCCATCTTGGAACTGCTCTCTTTTTTCCTTTCTATAGCCTCGCACAACACTGGCAACAAAAAGATAATCAGGAGGACAATGTCTTCATTTAGAGATTGGTGGTTCTCCCCCCCTTTTCTGGTAAAGACCTAGGCCTGTGGCTGGAGGTCAGCTGAGACGCAGGGGCAGCCAAGTAGCACTTTCAATCCACAACGGGACGGCGCAGCCACGTTAATAAAAGGGGGAAAGAACCGTTTCCTCTGCGGCTGCAAAAGCTCGTAATTGACCTGGCAGGGCATGCAAACCCCGGTCTGCATGGGAAATGCTCTCTTTTCCCTCACACACGTGCTCTTTTGTCATGCTGCTGGGGGCTGCTATGCTGCTGTTTGAAGGAGCCAGCTCTTAACCTAAATGCAGCAGGACCTGCTGACAAAGCGAGGCAGAGCAGGAGATGGTGGTGAAGCCCTCACCGAGGACAGGTCAGACAATGCTGCCAGACCTGGAGGAAAATAACGTGGCAAAACAGGGTGCGTTTCCCAATGTCCTAGCACTCAGGGCAGATTAAGAGTCTTGGCTTAAAACCATCTCTTTTTTTGTTTGTTTGCTGCACTCATGGTCTGGAAAATGTGTGTACTTCTCTAGAGGAGTCTGCAAAACTGGCTTTACAAAAAAGCTGCAAGTCATGGTGCATGACACTTCCTAAAGGGAGAACTGCTATTATGACCCTTATAGCATCAGTGTCTGGGCTTACTGTCATAATAAGACCTCTGCTGTTCTCCCCTCTTTCCTGTTGTGTCATGGGCTACGTAGATGCAACACTGAAATGATGATCCTCTCCTAAGAGCTCACAGAATAAATATCAGACATACAAAACAGGCATATAGAGTAAAAGTACAAAAGGATTGATGACGGTCTATGAGAAAAGGATTTACTGAAGAGAGAATGTAAAACTCAGCATGGCACTGATGTGTGTGTGTATGAATTATCTTTTGAAGAGAAGCGTCTGTGTTAACCCAACATTAGGTACTCACTCACCCTTCCATGGAGGCAACTGCCTTAATGAAGGGCAATCTAAAAAGTTTGAGTAAATGTGTTAAAATTAACATCCTGATTTTGCTGAGACTTTTAGTCATGAGAAGAGGCACCCTTGCTTTGCTTCCTTAGTCAGGTATCTAATTTTCATGTATTTCTTTTCTTCATTATTTTTTCTTTCTCTGATGTTGTATTTCCTCTTCATCTCCTCTCCTACCTCCTTCCTCAGTCTGTTCCTCATAGTCCCTGCTGTTTGTCTGTTGCAAAACAGATGCAAGTTGCCTATTTATGCTTAAGTATCTTTTCTTGGTCGCTCTTTGTGATATACTGAGTCACTGAAGACAGAGCTGGGAGAATCTTGAAGAAGGTATTCCTGCCTCAAGGCAGGATTAGCTTTACCTAAATCATCTGTCTAACATGCTATTAAAATAATTCGGAGATGGAGATTCCACAACATCCCTAGGCAAATCTAGTGTCTAAAAATAGACTCCTATTTATTAAATAGGAGTCTAGAAAATCTAATCTGTGGCAAAGTATTATCTTATGTGCTCTGCAGTATCAATTTTGGGACAAACAGCGAGGCCAAAGTAATCTTCTGCGATAATCTTGGGGTCAGAAGAAATCCTTAGTGCACATTTCTTATGGGTCTAGTCATAGTAAGTCTCCTGGCAGCTCTGTGCTCTGAAGTTAAACTGCTTGAGTCAATTCTGATATGTATATTAATATATCCATGGTAAACAACAACAAAAAAACCCAGTATCTTAGTTGCTGAGATAACAGCTCTGAGTTATGGCTATCTCACTCCACTCAAACAACTAACACCTTCCTTGGTGTGATCTTGGGTTTGAGTTAAAGAGAAAGAGAATCTAGGTCAAGATGAGACAGGTTTCCTGAGAAAAGACCAGCTTTGCTGGGTGGTTGTTATTATTTTTATCCCAGCGTGGACATTAGACACCTTCAGATTCTTCTGCATTTCCAAGGAAAGTTACTATATGCAGAACACCATGAAGGGCAGGATGTTGAAGTCCCTGCACTTGAAGGCCTGACTCAGGCAATATGATTTTTACACATATTTAGCCAGAATCCATGCTAGCATCAGCAATGGTGGAATGATTGACCTCAGTGAAGGTTTTCCAACTTTAGCAATGAATTTGGCTTTCTTTCTCTATGCATATGGAGTTACAAACCCAGGAGTTGCCTGAATTCGTCTTGACTTTCATTGTTCTTAAATGAGTATTTGCAATGTGAACTTAGAGGAGTCACTGCTTTTCACAGGCCAGGATAAATAATTAGCACCTTTCACCGAAAGGACCCAAAGGACCCAAAGATGTTGCAAAAGCTCAGTGTTGTCTGCGTCTCAGCAATTGCAACAGAAACTGTCAAGCAGTCAGGTTATTTGGAATGACAAGTTGAACTTTCTATCCAAGAATCTCCTTTTCCAAATAAACACAATAGATTAATAATAGAAAATCAAAGTTATCATTCTTATAATGATTACTCCTCACTCCAGACCACATCTTGCCATCAGTGTTGTTCAATCTCCAGTTTCCAGTCTTTACATGAGGGATGTGGAATGGGAATATTTGCGGCAGCTGTTACGATAAGGCAAAAGGCATCCAGCTGTGATTCTGAATGGCTTTTTGCAGCTGCACATGGTGGTGCTGAGACAGCCTCCATAGGCTGTTCAGCATTCCCAAATTAGCTCCCAGCAAAGAGGTTAAGCTTTAAGCTGAATGCTGGTGAGTGTCTCAATGTTCTAACTTTTGCTTATCCTGGGAATTGAAGTAAACATGTCTGGCTTCTTGGACTGTGAAAAATACGATTTGCTGTTGAAATGTGTCTGGCCTAATTATCTCGAGGCCAACATTCCTAGCTCCAGAGTGATGTGATCCTCTGAAGAGTGTGAGCTCAGACATATCCCCTTCCCCATAAAAAGGGCACTGAGGATCTGAGCTTCATATAAATAACAGTGCAGCGCCCTACGCCTAATGCTGCTGGAAGAGGCTCTTTGGTCTCTGAGAACTTGGATCCCATGAGGAAAAGTTTGCTGTTTGGCTGAGAGCCAATGCCAGTCAAGTTCAAACAGCCGGGAAGGAATCTGGCACGGCTTGTGACTGACCCTGAAGCGGGAGATTATTGCCTAGGAAAGGGTGCTGCTTTGGGCCAATGATGCATGGCCAAGTTTGATGAATTAATAGGATGAGAAGGAGAGTATTTGAGACTCCCTGGAGTATTTTCAGGCTGCAAATTAAGGTACTTGCTTTTCCTGATGCACTAAGCCTGTAAATTCCTTCTGGCCTGATTATTATTATTATTTTTGATTGTGTAGACTAAACATGATCTATACATGTTAGAGCTGCCCAGTGAACTGTGTTTGGAAAACAGAGCTCTTCGGGTTATTTATAGCCAGCTATGTGCTCTAGATGGCTGACTTTGCAGGATCTCTCCTGTTTTTGATGACACATGGAAGGTGGAAAGCAGGTCACTGCTGTGCTTTACTGTTAGTGACTTGAAAGAACTTGCATGTGCTTAGCTGGGATGGCCGGTCTATGAAAGGACAGTTTCCTATATTACCCTACGTAGTAGAAATCCAGAGTCAGTTCACTTGAAATCAACAGAATTATTTTGGTTGAAACTGCTGTCACCAAAGAGGACGTAACTGTAGGCCATAATCTGAGACGGAGAGTCCTTGCAAGCCTCAGATTTTGGATAGTATTTACTGTACATGAATGTATTCAGAACAGAGTTATTTGATTTGACGTAGTGGAAGGCTTCTCTAATTCCATAGCTCCTTTCTGGCAAGGGACTTGCAGGTCTCTCTGATTTGCCAGGGAACACACTGATCAATTCATCTTTCTCCAATAATTCTCATACTTCCACGGGGTCACTGGTCATTTCATTTTCTTGTTATACTAGGGAGGAAAAAGTATGAACATGTTCAGTGATGGATAGGCAGAACCTTAGGTAAACAGGCATGGACTGAGTATGGACGAAGGAATGAAAAGTCATGGGGTGCCTGTGTGTGTACAGAGGAATGGAAAGAGCAAAAGAGGAATCAATCCCTTCCAAAAAGTCTGTTCATCCTTCACACAGATCTTTCCTGCATAAAGTTGAGACTTACTCCCTTCCCCACCAAGCAAAGAACGGAGGAAAGGATCTTCAATTCTGAGATAGCATCTGTGTGAGACAAGGATTAGAGACATCAACTATGTTTCCCACAAAGTCATCTGTACAAGATTCACTACTATTTATGTAAATTCTGGGTATTACTCCACTGTATAGCCAGGAACCCTTCCATAGTCTTTTTGGCTTTTGCAGCAGAAGCCCTAACTCGTATTCAGATATAACCATTACCAAAGTTTGTCCTAGTTCAGGCAAAGTTTTCTGGGATGTAACAAAATTTCTTCCTTCTTGATGTGGGCTTGAATTATTTAACTGAACATCACCCTGCTACGACATGTGAAAAGAACTTCCAGGAATGCAACTTTCGCAGTTTTTCTTTTGCAATATTGACTTGAGGGTTGATGAAACTCTTCAGATTTGAACTGTTTCTTTCCTGGAAAAGGGCATGTATACCATTCCCACCCAAAAGCCTCAAGAAGCTCTGGCTGCAGGGTAGTATCTTGGGTCTATACTGCCCTTCCGCTGTCTCGTTGTCTCTGTTTTTGAACCTCAAATAGTTCCAACGGGTCTGACTCTACACATTACATTTAGTTCAAGAGGTAACTCTGGGAGGATTGGCAGAGGAAATTCGTCAGAAAAGAGGATCTGGAAGCTCATATTGTGAGTCTAAAGGACTCTAGTGGATAAAATATGGCAGAGATAGAAACATCATAGAAAACGTGGCATAAGCAGCTGGAGGGATGATCCAGCTCAAATGGATGATGTTAGAAACAGCCTACGAGGTTCTGCAGTGTGTGGTGGATTCTTGGAGAGCAGAGAAGCTTTGAGTTGTCCAAAGTAAATGGGTTTATTGTGTTTCCTGGGAAACTATTTGGTAGCCAAAAGTATCTTGTAGCCAGATCTAAGCTCTCTTTCTATTCAGTTCTCGCATTTTCTTTTATTCAGAGCTGTGAGGGCCAGAGGGACAAGTATCCTCCATCCTTGTTTGGATTGCCTTCAATTACCTAGATAAACTTCCAGCTATTTAGGACATTTTTTTCCAGATAGATCAAACACATTCTTCTGCTCTCCATCTTCTCCATTATTTCTCCATGTTCTACATTATTTTTTATTAATCACTTTTACTAATCACTCAAAGACTTGTCCTGGACAAGGTAAAGACTTTTCTATTCTTTGCATGTATGAAAGAAAATAAATATAAACATGTATATATATAATATATATAAATATAGAAGATGACCTATTATGTTCGTGGAATAATCCTAGCACTAGATCTATCCTTTTTTTTATCACAATAAATAGTCCTAAACTATTTGAAATCAGTGGAGAAGCTGGTCAGTAGGAAGTACAGTGCATATGTGTGCATTGCACTATTAAATGTGCAGCTGCAAACCTGCACACACTCAAGGCATTCAATTACCTTTGATTAACAGAATATGGAACACCAGTTAAGCTAGAGAACACCGATCCTTTCTCAGTAACACTAGTTCAAACAAGTCTCCTCCTCTAGCACAGATGATTTTGCCCTTTAAGCCTTGGTATTCCGGAAATCTTAGATCTGAGCTGTCACATATTTACCAAAAGATCTCAGACAAATGGACATATAATCTACAGGGATCTGTTTCCTCATCTGTAATGCTTTCCCCCAGCCTCTTGGGAGGTTTGCCAGGATTTTGGCTGGTGAGAGGTATTTAGTTTTTGTACCCATATAGGCTACAATGATCACAGTGACACAGACCTTCCCGGGGCTCTGCAGGTGAGTCTTGGCTGCATTCACATCTCATCTGGAAACTGATGGATAGGATGAGCTTAGGTAAATTTGGAGTTCAGAACTGGATGGCAAAAGGGTTTCCTTCCTATTATCCATTGCACATCCTACAGTGCTCACTCCTACATTTTCCAGAGTTGTTTGCAGATGTTTATGTAAATCCCATGAAGCAGAATGTGACGCAGAAAAGCTGGCTGAATGGCTCAATTTTAAAAGCCCATTTAAAACTCTGTTGCATGTTAGAAACAGCAAGACAAAATTACAGAAACTTTAAAGTTTTTTTTTCCTCTCCCTCCCCTGCCATTATCAGTAGGCACTCTTGCTTAGATATTAACTCTTTGTAATCCATGGAAGCCTGGGCTGGAAATTTATAGCAGGGAAAACAGAGATATTTTAGGGCATGCAGGGTGGAGCCAGATTAAGAGGCTTTCGTATAATGTATTTGCCTTTTCCAAATCAAAACAAAATAGATCATCTGCTTTTTAAGCAAAATATTTTGAATGATCAGACACTATCCTGAAAAACTATGTTCAAAACATCAAGAGTAATAGTAAGGATAAAAAAAGAAAAAACACAATGCTGACCTTTTCAATTTAATTTAGAATTTAAAAGTAATCAAAGCATTTTAATTTAATAGAAAGCAATTCTTTTTCCGGTTCTCCTGGTGAAGTTTGGTTTGGATGCTTATGGCATTTCCATGAATCCAAATCAGTTCAGTTAATCTTCATTTCATTTTCTGTTTGGTAAAATGCTTAATGGCTTAATAAAAGGAAATATTAAAAGACACTTAAAAGGAAACAGGCTTCATTAGCACGTAAATATCAGGTCTTTACATTTTGGCCCAGTTATTCAAAAATGAATGCTTGCAGCTTGATTCCTAGATTGATATCAAAGGATATGAATCAAACACATTCAGAACTCGTATCAGCAGATGTTGTATCTTTGCATGTCAGGCCAACTTCCGTAGGCATTCAAATAGGGACAAGAATGCCTACTGGGTACAAACATCTTAAAACCCTTGACTGTATTGCTGCAATCAAGCTTGACAATAATTTCCTAGAGTTCGTGTGAAAGAAAAAATGAGTTTTCTCTTTCATACCACTTAGGAGAAAAATAATAAAATAAAATTGAAATAAATCAGGACAGAGGGATGATTTATGTTGGTTATAGAAGGACCAATGGGTAAAGGTTGAAGTCCACAGCAGATATATATTTATTTATATATATGGTATATATTTTATATCAAAGGTGAAGATAAACTTTGCTTAAAAATTAGTATTTATTTTTAATAAAACTTATTCACTCCTTGGCCTGTTGGCTTGGCAGCCACTACATTACGCTGTCAACTGGAACATCTGAGTTTGGGAATAAACTCAAGTTCCCAGGACCTAGGCTGGCAGAGGGTAAGTGAGTTTGGAGATACTGCATTTGAGTCCCTGGAGGAGAGAAAATGACTGTAAAACTCTTCAGGACTTGGAGATTCATGAAGTCTTTTTACAGGAGGCTCCCTCAAGACTCATTTGTCTGCCTCTCTTGGCTGGGTAAAGGCATGAGTGGATGGGACTGTGAAGAGCAGGGCAAGGGACTAGGTTTAATTCTGGTCAGCAGAGATCAAGCTTTAGACACTGGGCATTTTCTGCCAGACCATACAAGAAAAAAAAAAAAGAGTTCTTCAAAGAGAAAAAAACAAATAGGGCTACAAAGATGACTGGTGCATTAACCCCTTAGGTGCTGTTGGCATTGGAAATGCCTGGCTGAGACATAGGAGCTGCTTTCTGTGCCCAAAGATAGGAGGAAAATTATTCTACCATAGTATGGTGTTAATATTCATGACCTCGGTCTTAGGAAATTTAGCCTGTTGAATGACACTTTGTGTTATGCGTTTAGCCATTCCATAGGAACCCAATCAAGATTCACTAGCTCATTATGCTGAGGGCTCCCTGGAGTGGGAATCACATTCCCTTGGGTGGAAATGGGATTGGCTCAAACGAAGTGCAGGACTAATGTGAAACATTGCATTAAATTCAGCAAGATTGTAATAAACAGCTTTTCAGTAAGCTGTGAAATTCTTGCTGGATTCTTCTCATGAATAGGACTTTGGTCCAACCACAAGAAGCTCTCTGAAAAGAGAAGCTCTCTCTCCCTTTTTCTGGGTCATCCAGTTAATTGCATTAATTTTCAACCATGGCCATGTCTGCAAAGAGGCAGCTAAGACAGAGAGTGTTTTTTTTACCAGAAAAAAGCCAGGAAAGAGCCAAGATGGCCCTTTCAAGAGATCCATCTGACCATCAGTTCGTATTCTCGATGCCATTTCCCTGGACATCCTACCTCTTCTTACTCTTGGGTTTCCAAAGCAGAGAAAATCTCTGGCATGCCTCTCATAATGTTAATGTTAAACCCACCGATTGTACTTGGGGTAACTCACATGTCTTCTTTTTGATGCTAATTTGATTTCCTCCCTAGCAGTCTATCAAAGCCAAGGCTACATGCAGCTCTATCAGAACAGACTTTCCCACCTTCTAATGCTGTTATCCCAAGATCACTCATTTTCTCTCTCTTTTTTTTTTTTTCCCCTCAGAAGACAGATAGAATCTTTAAAATGAAAGAATAAAAGAGTCCCAATATGCTCTGGTGACACATTTTAAAAATGAAATCTATTTGAATTCAGGCATTTATTTTCCTCTTTCATCCATGGTCTCCTTTCTGCAAAGATCTGCTCTTGCTCTCTCTGTTTCTGTATTTGTAACCCACAATTACAGCTCTGACCTCAGGCCACTCAGGAGAAGTGATGCCAGAAGGAGATTCTTGCCTGAAACTTGTTATTGCTGGGGTTGGTGGCTTGAGGCCTTATCAGAATTTCTCAAAAACATTTTGTCTATTTAACGACAAGAATGAGCTTCTGGGAGCAGCGTCCAAAAGGAAAGTCAGCCTCTCAGGCAGGAATCTGATCTCCTGGATCCTTCGCAGAATTGTGCTGTGGGATTTGGTCGAGTTACCCAGAGGGAACTGGCTTCAGAACTGGCCTCGTGCTTCTCGCAGCAAGATTTCGCCACTAACACTTTGCAAAATTACATCTGCGAAGTAATTGGAAGATGTTTGCTGGTATTTCCTAGCAGAAGTAATTTGTACTTGTTTTTTTTTTCTTTTCCTAAAGAATGAGGAAAACCCACCACCTTTCTGAGGCCACAGTGGATTGTTTCACAAATAAATCAGTTTCTTTCCTTCAAGGGAAAAAAATCCTTCTATTTCATATGGATTTTAGATGGAGGTGTAATGCTCTTCTGACCTCTCCAGGTTTAGATTACAGAGAGTGCATCCTGCTATATTAAAGCTGATTTGCGCCCTAGAGTAAGCAAAAAAATGTCAAATTAAGACTTTGAAAGTCTTCGCTGATATCACTGAAGTTAGTGGAGTTCATCCCCTTAATGTCAGATCAAGGATAGCTTAAGGGGGAAAAAGAATACATCAAAACTAAGTAAATAACAGGAGGAGTGACACTTAGTGATGCTGGGAGACAAATATCAGAATCTATCCTTTGCCACACATGCCAGGCCGTTCCTGCAATTTGTTCTGATATAAGTAACTACTGGACTAAGATTTTCTGTATCAACCATAACAGTAGATCAAGGCCTCTTGTTAAACCTCAGTTCAAATCCCCACAGCAACCCCAGTTCTGTGAGTTCACAGAGGATTTTGATAAAAGGATGAAGCCAACAAAGCATCAGTTCCTATCAAAAGGTAGGAACAAAAATTCTACCCAGCAGAGGAACTCAGAAATGAGGAATTTATTAAAAACAAAGAAAAAAAAATGGTAGAGACTCTAGCATTTGGAGTGAACATGGTATTAGAATTGGCAATTAGCTCTATTGAGGTCCACGACCAGGGAACAAGTAATCTGGATATTGGGAGGTCCTGGGTTTTGAGCACTCTACAGGTTGCATTCTTTCAGCATATCTAAATAACAATAGTCATGCAGGCAGGAAGCTTGTAAAATGAAGCAGTGTAAAGGAGGAACTGTCCCAACATTTTCCACAAAGCCTCAGCAGATGCCTGGAACCAGGTTTCTCTGGATACTTGAAGATAAAGATGATTGTCAGATTCTTTCCCAAGAGATTCCTCCTAATTTTCACTTTACAATGAGCAAGTTGGATTTAGCCAGGGCCTCACTCATTCTTGGATGAGTCATACGCACAGATTTCTGTGCACACACTTTTGGATTAATCAGCAATTTCACTTTGACTCATTCCATCTCTGTTCACTCCTCATTAAGTGTTCCAACAAGCGACTTTGGGTTCAGTCCTCTGCTTATCCAATCACACAGATTTTGGCTTTGTATTACATGGTGAAAAGATTAAACCCATTTCAGCCTAGAAACAAGTGAATTTAGACAGAACACTCATGGAGAGTGAATTTAAAATGAACCGTGTGATCAAGCTGCCCAATCAGAATAGATAAATCCAAGCAACAAATTGTCCATGAGCAAACTATTTATTTGAATGACTTCGCAGCTGGGCTCACATAATATGTACATCTGAAAGCAAAAAATGAACTACAAGTCATCCAAGAAACAACCTGCTATGAATCATTGACAAAGAAATGCATTTGAAACAACGAGTCTCAAATAGCAAGATTCTTGCATGAAGCAGCATGTTTTAGGTCCAAATCTTACATTGGACCAAGGCTCTTGCATGCACCCCAAATGTGAAATATAGAAAATATTCCTATACAATTAGCTGTGTTATTTTTTGTATGAAGACATGGACATTAACTCCTTTCTTTCCTGACTTGTCCAGCGATGCTTTTTGGAGTATTGGCAGCTTTTGCCACATCGAAGACATTTCTTCCTTCTGGGAAGCAGAACAGCATGCACGGGCCATGGTGACTGAAGGGTCCAAGAGCTGGAAAGAGTATGACTAAAATTCTGTACTTAGCTCTGAACACGTAATCTGGACTCTAGGTTATACTGGCTTGCCAAAAGGACACAAATGTAAACCAACCTTAGCTCCTGCTCGTGACAAGCTGGGAAGAAAGATGAGCTCTTTAAGTGTAGTATCTTCCCTTGGACAGTCTCTTGTTCAAAATAAAAGCTAAAATAATATTGCAGTGCCAATATATTTGCTCAATAGCCACGTACAGCAGTGACACTGCACATTCCAGGTTTCAGGACTATTCTAGCGAGTGCATCCCTTCAGCCTTTCCCTGTATATTCCAGAACTGAGTCTATCTGACTCATACACTGAGAGTTTTTCTGGATTGATGAGAAGTCAGAGGGCATTTTCTTAGTCTAAATCCACTTATCAACCTTCAGTGCAGACTGACATAGCTCTTGCAGCCTGGCGCTGCATTCCAAACTATCCTTTTGCACCTACTATTAAGGCAAAGGAGCCCCATGTCTTTGCTAGGTACCTTCTGGCTTTTCCAACACCATCTTCTCTTTACACATTCCTCCTTCAGAAGACTCTGTAGCTCAGCAAACTTCCATCCTCCTATAAAAATGTCCTTAATGGTCTGAAATCTTCCAGTTCAGATTTCAGCCAGATGTATTTCCCCTTTAAAAAGGGAAGTGGGGAGCTACTCACACCCATTTTCTTTCTCTTAGTTCATTTTAGGGACACATTTTCTCTGTAACATATGCAACACAGTTTTCCTTGCAGTATGGTGAGGGCTAGGGCTGAATCTCATTTCAGATCTACTTCTAAAACCTCATGGTCACTAGGAAGTTCAGTATACATTTGCTACAATGGGAGAATGCAATGATCTTTCTTCCATCAGTTTACAACACTTTTTTGGGGGGAAAATCAGAGGGCATTGAGGTGAAATGTTACAGCTTTAATGGCAAGTTACCCAGGTTTTCTTTGTTAGGGATATGTGATATATTTGCTTGTCTATGGAATATTTGCCATTCTCTACCATGAGGCATTGAAGCCAGGCTTTCAAATGCTGAGTAAATCTTTATTCCTTTTTCATGCCCGGTTTAATTTATTCCATCAACACTGGCTACACAGAGACATAAATCTTCCCATGGAACAGTACAAAATAGCCAGCGTCAATTTGTAATTTCTAATGATTGAGCTAGAACTGGCAGATGGCCAGGAATTAGGGTACTTCATCTTTTCCTTAGGTTTCATATAATAAAGTGAAATAATTGGGGTAATCAATTTTGAAAAAAAAAAGAAAAAAAAAAAAAGCTGTACCTGTTTTGCTCACAGCAGAATTTGGAGAGCGGAACCTGCCCATTAGAGTCTATGGAATCCTGGTCAGCAAAATGTCTTGATTCAGGTGGAACCACCAAGAAGTCCTGAAGTTCATGGGGAAAATAAACACCTTGCATGTTGGGTCATGTTTCCAGAGCTGCCTACCACTCATTTGTCAGTGTGGATCTGCAGAAGGACAAGGTATCTTAAAAGCTGTCCAGCTGCAACAATTGAGCAGTGCAGTAAAAATATGGAAAGAATGTCTTATTTTTTTATTTTCTAGTCCCTGATTTCCAAACTCTACAATTGACTTCTACAGATCTGAACATTTGCTTCAACTGAGGATGATATCTGAAGAACTTAGGAGATTCAGGAGAAGACATACTTATAAAATTAGCCTCTTCTTAATCTAATTGTGCTTGAAGTAGTCTGGATTACTGCCTTCCCTCTCGTGTTTCCTGCCTCCGTGTGAGAAAATACACTGGATGGAACAAGCTTCTGTTGAGAGCGGCTTCCTCATGGTTTTTGGATGGTGGTTGAGGGTTATCAGTAGCTTGAAACAGAGGAGCTCATGGATAACATGCTGAGAAATTAACCCAGGAGCGATGTGAGAGCATATTCAGATCCTCCTCTTCCGCACTGAGTGGCAGACCTAACAAACTGGAACAAATTTTGCATTAAACTTAGGTCTTTAATTCCTCGGGGTAAGTACATGCTAGTGAGGGCGGAATGAATGTCCTTTCCATCGGAATGTCCAGAGCCCACTGCCTCCGAATACACGTTACATTGCTGCAAAACTAAAGGAGCAACTGGCAGAGGTAGTTGTTGTTACTCTATAGGAACAGATGGTCACAGAGAGACGTGATACATATATGTCTCTTTGCAAGCCAGCAAAAATATAGAGATATTCATATTTCTGGCTTGTCTTCCTCATTCTGTGAGGAAATGTGGCCTAAGCCAGTACATTCAACACAATCAATCATTTAGATTTAGTGTGTAATCTTTCCAAAAGGAGGACTGCCATACGAGAGACCTTCATAATCTGCATAATTTTCAGTTAAAACCTTTCTGTGAAGTCATTTGTAAAATGTATAAAAATGGTCCTTATCTGTTTCTTCAGGCATTATTATAAGGCTGCCTTTACTGGGAAAAGCGAAGAAGTGAAGAACTGGGACTAAAAATAGGCTTTCCCATAGACTGCCACCTTACTGGACTTTTTCCTGCGGGTCCCTTATATTATGACTACGTGTATCACTGATGTTTACTGTTTTTCCTTTCTATTTAAGATTTCAATGTATCTGCCTGACACATTTTCAGATATGCATTATCACAAGTTCTCATGGTCACATGCGTTTTACCATGTTCAGGTATTATCCCCAGGATAACAGCACTTTCCTCTTTTGCAGTTCATTTCTTCTCAAGTTCTTTCCTGAAAGCATTAAGATTTCAGAATATTTCAAGAAAATCTTAGAAAAAATGCCTACTTTAGAAAAGTAATTTATTTTCCTCTATTTCAGAAATGACCAGACTGTTAAAACTTTATTGAAAAAAAAAAATCACTGAAGCAGAGCAAGAACATGGAAAGTTTCAGTCGAAATGATTAAAATCTGACAAAGCTATAAATCCACAAAGTGAAGAGCTTACCCTGGAGAGTGTTAAGAGAAGTTAAACATGCATATTGTTATTCTCAACGTTAATTACCTAATGCATTAATAAATGGGTAGGGGTTGTTTTCCACAGTGGTGCATTTGGCCAGTACTGCACTGAGTGCCCCTTAGGAATTCAGGCTCTCACAACAGCTGCTGGAAGAAATGTTATCTATCTGCTGGGCTGACACTGCTGTGTTGTTTGGAACTGCTAGAAAGGAGCAAGATCCCATGTAAGGTTATGAACCCCTTTTCACCTTGCATTATGCATCATCAATCTTTAAACAGTGTTCCTGTTCACATTCAAGCAAATACCATACTGCTATAAAATTTTCTTTCAAAAATCATCAAACTAGTTATAATGGTAGCAAACAGAGACGCCGATTTGTTGTAATAAGCTCAAATGTGAGATAATGATCTAAATACCTCCACATTTTAGGAAAATGTGCACCTGGAATCTACCCAGGGCTTTCACAATGGGCTGAACCAGCTCCTTCAAACTCTGGGAAAGTTCAGACCCACATTCCCACTCTCTGGCTCGGAACCATCTCAGCTTTGATCTTGTATATATTTCATCAAGTTGCACACCACTAGTTCCCAATTGTGGGTTAGGTGAATTGCATCAGTAAGAAAAATGCTAAGAAAGGTGTGTAGAAAACAACCATTTTTTGGTCCAGACTCACCAAAGAAAGATAGAAAGAGAAAAAGAAAAAAAAGAGAAAGAAAGAGAAGAGAGAAAGAGAGAGAGAAAGAGAGAGAAAGAGAGAAAGAGAAGAAAGAGAAGAGAAGAAAGAAAGAGAAGAGAGAAAGAAAGAAAGAGAAGAGAGAAAGAAAGAAAGAGAAGAGAGAAAGAAAGAAAGAGAAGAGAGAAAGAAAGAGAAGAGAGAAAAAGAGAAAGAGAGAAAGAAAGAGAGAAAGAAAGAGAGAAAGAGAGAGAGAAAGAAAGAAAGAGAGAAAGAGAGAAAGAAAGAGAGAGAGAAAGAGAGAAAGAGAGAAAGAAAGAGAGAGAGAAAGAGAGAGAGAAAGAGAGAAAGAAAGGGAGAAAGAAAGAAAGAAAGAAAGAAAGAAAGAAAGAAAGAAAGAAAGAAAGAAAGAAAGAAAGAAAGAAAGAAAGAAAGAGAGAGAGAAAGAGAGAGAGAAAGAGAGAAAGAGAGAGGACATTAGCTTGTGATACCACCAGTGTAAGCCATTTTCACCAACCTGCAAGAGTGAAATGCTACAATCATAAGACTTATTCTCAGATAGAAGTTATAGGTTTAAAGAGGGGATTTCCCAATGAAATTGTGTGAAATTCTAAGACTCTATGAGTCTTTATAGTTGCAAAAAACTTTAAAAACATTTCAGCATGCTTTCAGGTTTCACACATTGGAGTTTCACTGAACAGGCAATTGCAATTAAACAGATCCCAGCTGGTGGATAATTTCCATTGGCTTCACATTTGCTTGAGCAAAAATCAAAGCTCAGGCTCCTAATTCCTGCCTCAAACTGGAATCACTTTAAATTTGTGGTGATGTTTCCAACAGCAAATTTGTTTGTTTTTCTCCATGAGCTCAGCCTGAATCCTAGTGATTTGGAAAAATTAGCTAGAACAAACAGCCTAGCTTGGGAGTGTTTCTTAAGTGCTGATATGACACATCGAACAAGGAGTTTGCATGCCTAGAGAAGCCCTGGCTCTCTAAGACATCCCTCAGTAAATCTGCTATAGCGTAGAGTGTCTCAGGGTCCTTTATCTATTTAGGGCTCTGAGATTATGTTCCACAGGGCTTTGGTCATATCCTTGAAATCGCCTGGTTAACCTGGATTTTATCCCACCAAATGAAAACAAAAATGAACAAAAACAAAGCAAACCAAAAGCCATAAAATCCTTCAATTCAAATATTTCACATATTGAATGTAAAAGAGGGGAAACAAAATCCCAAAGAAGTCAAGGCTAGTCACAGCAACCCAACTTACAATGTCACTTCAAGGAATGTTTTGGGTCAGCATTTTCAACAGAAAAGAAGGGTCCTTAACCAGTGAGTGCTGAGCAAAAGCAAAACAGCTGTAGTTGTCTTGTACCCTTGATCCTCCAAATGAGGCCATAAGGACTTACTAACCTCCAAGGAGCTTACACAAGGAAAGGCCAAGTGAGTAAGGGACCTCCTCTTCCTCATCTCATTCATCTTGATCCCATCGCAGAGAAATAACCTAGGGCAGTCTGCTCCTTGAGTTATTATTTCAAGGAAGGCAGCCCTGTGCCCATAGCACAACTCTAATGACTCCTTGGTAAAAATGCAATGGGAGTTTTTAGTGGTAAATAGTATTAACCACCGCCTCCCCTTGGTGCAGCCTATTAAGAAGCGATTAAAGACTGTTTACAAGGAGGGAGGGAGGGTGTCATGGGAGTGGTATTTGTTTTGACAACCATCCATTTCCCCAAATCCCTGGGAACCATGTTCCTGGTTTAACTACATTGAAATCTCCGAGGTCAAAGAACAGAGGCGAAGCAGGATTTCTTTCGGACTCCCTTGTACCATCATCTCCTTTCTCTCCTGCTCCCTCTGTCTCTGTCAGCCAGTGTCACAAAGTGACACCGTCAGCCAAAAATCAACCTTTCCTCTGGAGGGGGACCCGGTGGCCCATGAGAAACCACTGAAGCTGGGTTGAACAATTGGCTTCACCCACAACTGCCTAAATCCATTTAATTCTGTTTGTCTGGGGGATATTCTTGTATAAGCACTACCATCCTTCTATTAAAATATTTCAAGGCAGTTTCTTTATAGAAAAATAAAAAAAAGGAAGAAAAAGGCATGCAAAACTGCAGGTTGGTTGCTTCAATCCTGGCAAACGTCCAATAGCTAACTCTGTTCTATTCATTTTCCAGGAATCTTCCTCAAGTAAAATTAATATTTACTTGGGTGAATTTCTATTATCAAGCCAAATGTATAGGGATAATACAGGATGGCTATTAAACCTGTTCCACTCTCCTTGTACAATTTCTGGTTGCTACAATACTTAAATGAAAGAGACTTCACGTGTTTCCTACCAGCACTTACATTTTCCAAGTCACAAATGTTTTAGTCCTAGAGTTTATATAAAAAAAATTAAAAGCATAAACTTGGATTTTGCTTCTTCTTCATATTTTTGTCAGTTTGAGTGCGGTAGCATTGGTACCTTCACAGGGCTTTGGAAGTGGCAGTACTTATTGGTATTTGCAAACCACTCGGTCTAACAAAGACTCTGTATGAAAGCTCTCCACTCTAGTGCTTGTTATATATATTCACAGTAAGAAATCACTCCCTATGCAGAAGAGATCCCTTTAATAGGCATACTAGAAGAAAAAAAAAAAAGAAAAAACAAGAGACAGGAGAGACAGAAAGGCTATTTTCATCTCACAGAACGACAAACAAGACAGAAATGTGATATAAGATGTCTGAAACAGGGCTTAAAAATCACAGTGAGAACTCATGAAATATAGGAAAAGGCATGATCCTCGCAAGTATTCCTCCTGTGGGATCTCCTGCCGACAGCAGGAGTTGAGAACAGTCAGCACATTGCAGGATTTAGCTCAGACTCTCTCTTCCAGCAAAGTAAAATAGTTTGATTTTGAGATTTGTAATACTAGTTCTGCTGTTGCAAGGAAAGTGCTTGGAGGGAAGTGCTGTGCTAGGTCAATTCTGGACCTTGCGGAGAACTCCGGCATCTCAACTGCACAAATGTGCAGTGAATAGGTGAAAATGTGGCTGTGAATAGGTGCAATATGCAGTATCTGGAATAATTAACTGCAGGGACAAGATTTAATGGCTTTTAAAAGTTTCCATCACTCAGTCATAGGGAGGTTTTTCTAACATAAACCAGTGACAAATTGCTGGTGAGAACAGAGCCAAAGGAACGGTTCTGTTTCAACATCAGGAGTTAATCGACCCAGCATAATCACACACTTAGGTTATATTTATCTAATATAATTCACTGAGAAAAATTCTTGAGTCAAAATAGCAGGTTTCCAGAGTCAGTCAGGGAGCCTGTTAAATAAATACCATGTTTTGAGGGGAAATATATCAAAAGGAAGTTTCACGTTTCTAAAGTGAAAGGTCTGAGCCCTGGCATTTTTCTCTTTGCTGTTCAATTCCACAAATGTCTGAAATAAGACAGTCTGTTTGCTACTGAAAGCTCCCAATGAAACCAGAAACTGAGGGAATATCCCGCAAGGAAAAGACTGGATGCTCTGGTTTGAAAATCTGTCTCCAGCTTGAGGGACAGCACAAAGTCAACCCTTTGCTCAGCCTAGTGGTAACTTTCTGCTGGGGTAAATTTCAGTTCCTACTAATTGAATTTAGCAGTCATCTCCACTCAAGCTAGGCCAAACTAGAGATATGAAAATTCTCCAAGGATTAAGTGATCACGATCGCAAAAAAAGTATGTTCTAGCTACTTTACTGATATGATTTATGCTCCCGAACAATCAGTTCTCATCGTGTCCGCAACTAGAGCAAGCTTGAGCTGTTTGTGAGGAAACCTGATCAGATACTGTGAGAATTATAGTAAGTGATATAAGAAATTCTATATAATTTACACTCTTTTTCTCAGGCACTTGAGCTAGCATGAATATTTCATTCCTACCTTAGATGAATATGTCAGTTTTAATTCTCTGAAGTAGAGATATATGAGGCCCTTTCCACCAAACACCAAATTATTCAGATAAATACATCTTCAAGCACTGTTATCAATAGATGAAAAAGTAAATCTCTGGACATGGTTAATTTAGGAGAGCAGTATTTATTCTGAGACTGTTTTTGATCTTCCTAACATTCAAATTTACAAACTAGTCCATTGAAGCTGGCTTGTCCACACTGCTGCTTCATCAGTCCCTATGCTAATGGTGGCTGAAAGGGCACATCCGAGGACAGAAATGCTCCATATGACTCTCTTTCACTCCTTTAATAAACCTTAGTTTAAGTCAAATTCAGAGATTGGATTTAGGGATTTTAAATCTTTAATCTGAGACAGGCAAGGAAGGACAACCCCTCTCCTGCAATTTCTGAGCTAGGGCTACATTCACAGAGGATATATCTGAAACGGAGATGTTTTTGCACAGGTATTAATGGGAAGATTCCCTGAAAGATCTCTCTCTCTCCCTGAACTCAAGGAAGTGCCTTACATTTCAAAACATTTTGCTCTGCTAGAAGGGATTTACATCCAGGATAAATATGATCGCTCTTCTAGGAGTAATGCAAGTGTAAGCTGAGCGGATGATTATTTCCAATAGCGGCTTAGATCTTGTACAAAACAGAATAACACAGTGAAAGGAATTTTGGAGAGATTAGGGAAGAGGTATCGCTAGAGGCTCCGAATGGAGACAAATGGAGTGGGGAAGAATGCTATCTGGGAGACTGACAAGTATACCAGAGGGGATGGAAAACACGAGAGACGGCCAAATCAAGTAACAAAGAGAGTGTGCGGCTGATGATCCAAGGGCGTTGCAAACGGCTGCCAAAGTCAGAGAGATCTGGAACAATGGGAGCCAGGGAAGACCCCTCCAAAGTGCTGACAAGGAAGGAGAGGGGTCAGCGAATGGAGACATTGCTGGGAACCTCCCCTTGGACCCTGCAGTGAACATCCAAATGATGGCCGGGTTGTTTGACGAGAGGCAAGAAAAATGTCCTGATGGGAGAAGGGTAAAAAAGGTTGATGTGAAAAACGGAGGAAAAAGAAGTGGTTTTGTCAGATGGGCCCCCTGACAAACTTGCTTTTTAGAGAGATCTGCAAACTCTATTTTATCTCTTATAAAATATATTCTGCCTAGGAAGCTCTTTGCAAGCCATCAGTGTCTTCATGATGTTGTTCATATTCTTGCACTTTCTGTGGCTTTATTCCTCAACATACAGCTGAGGCATAGACTGGAGGATGGAGCAAAGAGACAGTGTAATATGGGCTTTTTCCTCAGGCTCAGATGTGGATTAATCATTCTGCCTGGCCCAGCTTGATGCCAATGCGAAATAAACACAATACATTGATCTGTGCTCAGATTGGTGCATTTGACACTAATGTCTTTTGGTTCAAAATTATACTGTGGAAGAGGTGTGTATTTTGTCAAAACTGAGAAACGCACCACAGTGTAAAAAGCACCTACATCACCCTACAACAGGCAATCTCTTTAACCAAAGGTTCCATAGATCCTGAAGTGTTTTCCCTTCTCTTAATTCTTCCAAATGTTAATCCAACCCCTTACTTGGAAGATCTCTGCACTGCTGCTTAATGTATAAGTTTCTGGAGAAAAACTTATGGGGTTTTGCACCATTACTGGCCAGCAACTAGTCTGAGCAGGTAGCTTCATGCCTCTTGCCAGTAGGCCTGCTCATCGTCTTTGGCAATACATTCATCTTTCAGTAGAAATATGGTGTATTCCCTGCTCCTTGCTGCATTCTAGCTCTCTCAGTAGGTTTATAACTATCAGGGGACTGAAATACACGACTTTTCAACCTCTGCTTATGTCTGCACTGGGAGCTTGTTGCACGGATACATGTCTGAGACCTGGCACGCTGGACCTTGGTTGGGTGCTTTGCTCTTCATGCCTTTGGTGGAGACCTGCACGGAGCACAAAAGGTTCCTTCAGAGGGGTCTCCTGGCTGACACAACCTCCTGCCTTAGTAAATGCTGCAGAGGGTTAAACACATAATAAACCCAGTGGGGAACGAGAAAGGAGAGAGGGTTAGCCAAGCTGCTCCTTGCGCAGCGCTGCCAAATGGGTT
Organism: Crypturellus tataupa; assembly: GCA_034781795.1. Taxonomy (NCBI): domain Eukaryota; kingdom Metazoa; phylum Chordata; class Aves; order Tinamiformes; family Tinamidae; genus Crypturellus; species Crypturellus tataupa. Next base: position 5,230,697 of record JAWLRI010001089.1, read on the forward strand.
ATTTATAGCATCCTGGACCAGAGGCTGCCATTTTCCCTGCTCTAGCTCCCTGTGAGGTGAGAGGCATTTTCGCTCTTCCCTGCTCCCCCTCTCGTAATTTTGGCAGCTCTTCCCCTTGAACTTGACCAAACGCAGCCAACCTCAACACAGCTGTTTGATAAACAGAAACAGGGGCAGCAGGCCGGGCTTTGAAGAGGGTTTTGCAGAGCAATAACTGAAGGTTTGAATAATGGTACGCGCTTGGCTGAGGGCTTTTCTCCTTTGGAAGGACATCAGGGAAAGCGAGAGTTTGTCAAATAATTAACAAAAATGGAAAGGAGAAAGATGCCAAAATAAACAGGGGCCTTTGAAATGGTGCTCACTTCACGGCCTCTCTTCTAAAGCTTGGTTATACACATGTGCACACACACACATACTAAAGGGATGGCCTCATACGTGCATGTTTAAACAAGGCTGGTACCATCGTAAGAGTGCTCAGGAAGGATCTGGATTGATCCAGGCAGAGGAGAAAGCATGAAACCACTGAAATAAATTGGCTCTTTCCCAAGAAATCTCAGCATTTCACCCACCCTTTTTGCTTCCACCTTTTGCAATCCCATATACAAGCCACAGAAACAAAATGTAGCAATGAAGATGAGGAAAAAAAGAGAAAGATGAAAGATAAGAATAGAATATTTAGCAGTAGAGGAAAAAAAAATGTATGTTACAGTCTGCAAAACTCTCAAAAATATGGAAGACTGCTCAGAGGATTTGCAACCTATCTTGGTTATACAAGATTCTGTCCTGTTATGGAATATGCATAGAAATATAACTTTTTTCCAGAGAGATGGGCAGCATAAAAAAATCTTAAAAAAATCTTTTTTTTTTTTTAAGAAATAGACACATTCTTTTCCTTATCTGGGCTTTTACGACAATACAAGTACATTTGTTTAAGAGGAAAGACTTATGCTGTCCAGATGAATCAATACCCACATCCTTGAGCCTCCGGGGTCTCTTAGATTTGGGTTTTAATTTGCTAAATTGGTCTTTTGGGCTGCACTTTGTCTTGGAGATCTTGTGGTAAGAGAGTTTCAGCCCTGCTCATTTACACATCATCCCTTAAAGGAAAGAAAGGTGCAGTGAAAGCTGAAGCTCATGTTAAACCAGAACAACCCAAAGAAAGCTGGTTTGTTAAGCATGCTTGTATATTGCTAGGTCGGGTTTTCAATATCTTGGGAAGAGAGTTTCCATTCTCCCCTTTATTAGAGTTCCCCACTGATCTGCAGCCTCTGCATCAGCGTCTTCTGGCAGACTGTTCTCTCCTCTGCTCAGCTGTAATTTCTGTCACTTGGGGGCAGGGAAGGAATGCAGGACTGTCCCTTGGCTATTTTTTTTTCCTCAGCTTCTAGCACATGCAGGGCTTCCAGGTTCTATAAGCAATTAGAACAACTGGCTTCTGTGGACTGAACGGGGGGATTCATTTTGTGCAAGGTGTTTCTGATGGCTTGCAAATAGTTCCTGAATTTCAGTGTCAGTGAGTGCCTCTGGCAATAGGTTAATAAGAATGTAAAAGAGAGAGAGCTTGTCTTTTTTTTTCACCAGACTGACAGAGAATGGTTGTTAGCAGTCCCTGCTCTGCTCAGGTTTGGCCTGAAGTTCTGTCTCCACCACCTGGTCAGCCCCAGGCTCTTCGAAGGATTTTCTACAGTGATGCTGGTGCACTCCGGATTCAGGCTCTGCTCCCGTTAATGTGGAGTGGGACCCGGGATTAGACTCTACCCGGGTGAGAACTATGTGTCTAGGCTCCATCTGCTCCAAGACATTTGGAGATGTGATCAGACCTTGCAAATGTTTGGGACACAAGGGCATTCTGGAGAGCTGCTCCAGCACTGTTTGGGCTGGCAGGCAAAATGCAGCATCTGCCATCTGTGGAATGGGGTTAGGAAAGGTTTTCTGGGGTGGTGCCTAGCAGAAAGTTTCAACCCCTCCCAGGCTTCAGCGCTGAATGTGGGCACAGGTTGTGCTGACAGAAGGCAGCCTTTACTGGCACAACAGGCAGTGCAGACCAGACCTAACACTGGCAGGAGAAATCCTCATTTGTGCCAGCAGCAATGGTGTGTTTTTGGACACCCGGCTCAAAGGAAGGGGATTGGGCACCTCTGAACAGCCCTCAGATGCTAACCGCTTTTAGTCCCTCTAGACAGGAGCTGTATTTAATCTGGAAACTTCTGAAGTAAAGCACTCCAAACCCCATTACCTCCTTCTGTTCCTGATCCCACCTATAAACCGTAACTAGAGGTGCTACCCAGAGTGAGAGAACAAGATGCCAACATGCAAGAAGGGGCCATTTAAGAATCATGAGAAGTCCAGAGGTCCCATATTCTTGGATTGTCTCAGTGAATTTCAGAGGGGACTAGCAAAAAGGATGCCTATGTATGTCGCCTTTCTCCAAGATTTATGTTGGGGGCAAATTCTTTCCTTCACGAGCTCCTTTTATGTGAAAAGAAGTGAAATGAACGTGTCATTTCTGTCTTTTACCTCCTCTTATTCAATCTACCTCATTGCAGTCTGGCAATTGCCTTTTCATGGGTTTGGAGCACATTGGGTGCAATTATTCGGGACCACTTTTTAAAGCAGCCTTGCCCTCCAGAGCAGGTGCCATACAGTGCAGAAGTTTCAATGTGATTTCTTTCCGCTTGTCAGAAGGAAAACTAAGCTCCAAGCATCCTCAGACTTGGGTATCTAAAACTACCAAATGACGAAGTAATTCTCGGTATAGAACTTAAAGTATTTGCTGAATGCTGATTCACATCTTCATTCCCCTGTTGACAAAGAAATGACATACTATCATTTATGTCATGACTTGTGTTATGATATTTGTGTAATCCATATCTTGCCCTAGAGGACGTGAGAGATATACTCTGTAACTTTTTTTTTTTTTAATAAAGCAAAACAAAACAATCAAACAAAAACCCCCCAAAACCTGTTATAGGTAATTGCTCCAGTCATCTACCAGGACAAAAGTGGTATACCAGGAATTTGGTAGGGAAGTGAAGACCTATGAAGACATCGCAGCGCATGGAGGAGATAACGACTCACTCACTTTGGAGCTTTGGCTAGTCTAGCAGAGATAATGCCATTTTTCAGACATGACCAGCACTACTTTCTTGCAGACAAGGCCTGCAGCATTGGAGTCAGAAGGGATGAGCTGCTCTCCCAGCTCTGATGTTAGCATGCTGCTGGATTCTGGACAAGTTTTGTTTCTCGATTTGGGATGAAGAAGAGAAAGGTCAGTAACACATGGCTTGGAAATGATGATAAAGTGAAAGGAGATAGGTTTAAAGACATCCTAGCTGCTACAGAGCAGTATCTAGGGAAGCCTGTGGTATGTTTGCATACGCCCAAGCCACCAGTGTGGACATGGACATGGGCTGACTGTTGGTGAAGGCGCACGCTTCTTGTCTTAAACTGGGTGCAGATTCTTGTCTGCATGAATCTGCCAGATGGATACTGGAGATGATGACTCAATTTACAGACTATCCCCTCAAGAGTTTAGCCCTTCATAAGTCCAGCATAAGCCTTTTGAGTCTGATGTACAGCCAACAGCCTGATGAAGGACTCTAAACTATAGAGTGCCTAGATCTGCTCTCAGCACACTTTCCACCCTGTAACGTAGACCTAATGTAATTGGGGTGGTTGTCTCGGTGCATCTGAGGCGTACACGGGCTCCCACTCATGCAGCCCAGGCATGGATGGGCTGAAGAGAATGTCACTCAAGCCATGTGTGTGGTTGGCAGCCCTTGGTGCAGCCCTCACCATAGCGCATCTTTTTGGCTAGTATAGGTAAGGTGGCTGCAATGTGTGTTGAGGACCCACCAACCAAGGCGTCAAGTCATCCATCCAGGTGTCTGGTCATCCAGCCTGGGAATCCAAAGGCTCTGGGTGTAGCACTAGTCACATCGCGGCACTGTGGGGCTGCTGGCCACAGAAACCAACTAGCCTCGGGCACAGCCATGCAACAGGTTGGTCGGCACAGCCAGCGCTTGGAACAGAGGTTTCCTCAGAGCACTCCCCTAGCTGGGGAAGTTT
>JAWLRI010001089.1:5234864-5278514 GCA_034781795.1 Crypturellus tataupa
CATGCAACAGGTTGGTCGGCACAGCCAGCGCTTGGAACAGAGGTTTCCTCAGAGCACTCCCCTAGCTGGGGAAGTTTATCTGATAACGCTTGTTCTGGATAACCACGGGGCCTGGATTTCAGGTCGGATGACTGGGTTCCCATTGTATTTGTTCTGTCTTGTGCTTTCCTACATGAATGACACTGCAAAAGGTACTTCTTGCTCTTAAATCCCTTTCCAGATTTACACCCTCCCAGCCCTACAGGCAGGCTGCCTACTCATACTTAAAGGCACAGCACATGGAAACCAGAATTATAGCTGCACAGCCCACGCACTCATGTCCGCAGGACAAACGTGCATTGGTAGAATACTACAGGCAATACACTTTTTTCCTTCCTTTTTTTTTTTTTTTGAGGTGCTGTATGATGAAATGAAGATATGTAAGAACCACAGGAAGTATTTATTTTTAAGTACAGGCTAATGCCATGAATGTTATTTGCATTATATGACAGCCCAATGAACTACAATATGAATAAGGAAAGAAAAAAACCAGTGTTTTCCTGACCAGTAAATCTCTCTCTTGCCTTCTCAGGTTTCCCCTCAGTGCCACTTTGCGTTTCCTTGCGGACCTGTAGAATTAGTGATGTCAATAGGTAACAGACAGCATTAGAGAAGGTTCAGAGTTGTATGAGGACTTGCAAGTAGATGTTGACATATTTCTGGGGAGAAAAGGGTGGGTGGATGTGGGAACTGGGAAAGAAGGTGTTGGTCTGGCTGATGTCTTTCCCTTGATATGCAGTTGGTAATTTAAGCCCATCAAAGTGAACTCAGTTTTGATATCCCCGAAACAATACTTTCTTTGTTCAGCTGCAAAAGAGAGAGAAGCAAAATACTCTAGCACAAATATCCTGCTGGCTATCAGGCTGATAGAGAGAATCAGGAGCATGGATAACCTCAGCTTAAATGGTCAATGTCCTGGCACGTATCTGCCTGGGTAACAGAGTTTATCAGTCTGCACTTAAAAGCAGATGCAGAATACCCTATGCAGACACAGAGGACACTTGCATTAAACTCTCAACCACCTTAGTACCTCAAATGAAGTGGGATTAAGGGTCCGGCTGACCATCTTAGAATGCTACTGTTAGCGGGCAAAATTCCTTCCATGGAATATCTAGTTGGCATGTTGCCAAAAGGCACAAGCTGACCATCCCTCCTGTTACTGAATGAGTCACAAATCCTCCTGCAGACCTCATGGCTGGTAGACTCACTTCGTTTTGCTGCTCATCTGAAAGCTGCTGCCTCATAGCAGTCATCCAGGAATGTCACCAGCTCATTTGGTTGTAAGCTCTTATTCTTTCTTGCTCTTACATGAAGCAATGCTTGGTTTTCTGCTCACATCCTTTGCTGGCTTCACCCAGCATGTACTGGCAGAGGAGGTTTGGGAGGATCCCAAGGGATTGATCTGTCTGTACTGAGCATGGAGAAACTGAGGCAGGAGTGGCCACAAACTCTGCCAACTTGTCCACAGCTGAAGGCTTGTTGGAAGCAGCATAGTATCATGTGAAGGACCAAGAGGATAGGCACATAAAGAAGAAAAAGGTGATCCACTGCAGCATTTTTCATGAGAAAGAATCACTTGTGCTCGCCCTACAAAGTGAAGGGCCCTCACAGTGAGCCAAAAGCCATCATTTCATCATTTCCATTAACCGGAAGGCTAGTTGAGTCTCCACTGTTTAAGATGGACAAGTTTCTTCTGTACCTTAAGTTACAGAAAGGATGTAACCTCTGGAGAAACTATATTACGAGATCCCCATCACATTCTCACACCTTTTTTTCCATCTTCGCAGCAATAGTCATAGCTGTATGGACATGATTTCTCTGCAAGGAGAGAAGATGCCCATTTAGACTCAAGCCAGAGTCAATATGACTCATTGGCTAAGACATCCTTCACTGCAAGGCTCCGGAGGTCACTGCAGGTTCAGATCTCCTACTGGGACTTGGACTGGTGCTTCCTGCTGTGGGGAAGGGAGGGGAGATGCTGAACTCCTGGAGGTGCTTCCTACTGGAGGGGAGAGAGAGATTTTAATCTGAGATCCCTGCTGGCAGCTCTTCCAAAGGCAGCTAATTATACCAGGCCAAACTCATCCCTGGTGGAGGCTTTTTTAGCTTTACTGGGGCTTTACTGAGGATGTCTTTGTTAATAATTTGGAGGAGGAATGTGTGCTTTTTTTCTTCTCTTTTTTTTTTTTTTTTTGGCTTTTGGGTTCTATTTTTTTTGTTTTGTTTTTTTGGGTGACCAGGTCTTCTGGCTCATGTCCCTCCTGGCAACCAAACTAGGCTCCTGCAGCCAAAGGTGTGTGTATTTGTATGAGCCCTTGCAGAGCTGCAGAAGCTTCTGGCCTGGCCAAATTACCACTTTTCTGCTTTGTAAACTTCTTTCCTTCACCGTTCTGCAAGGACTGGGGGTGGTGGGGAATGGGGTTTACTTTTCATCTGTATCTATCGCCACTACTCAGCTATGAAACTCCCTGAGACAGATTAAGTGACGGGAGAGCTACATCTGTCCCCCTTTTCTTGCACAGCTCTTTGCTGTCTGTCCATCATCAGCTCTGCTTTTAACACCGTTCTCTCCCCATAGACAACGGCTGAAGCTGCAGCAACTCGGGGAACTCTTCACCCCTGGCTATGAGCTCGGCAGGGGACGATGACTGAGCAGGTAGACCTCTCCCTCCTGTCATATTCAACATCTTTCTGGAGCTTGGCTAAACATTTTTTTCAGAAGGTGATGACAGCTGAAGAATAGCTAAAAGACAGCGCTCTTCTCCACAGCCAGCTTCTGACTGCTTAAGTCCCTTTTGCTTGATGACGAAGCAGAAGGGAGTATTCACCACTCAGATCAGTTATGCAGTCACCTCTGGGGTGAAACTCAGGACCATGCACAAGGAGGGGACAAGATTCCTCATCTCTGAGAAAAACCAGCAGCAAATTCAAGGGAAGGTGAATGTGACTCTTTTCTGAGCACAGCTGGGATACCTCTGCTCTGGAGAAGGGGCCTCGCTCGGGTCTTTAATTACAAAAAGTGCACAGCACCTGGTCTTAGGGCATCATCTAAGAGATGAGAGAAGAGTGGAAGCTGTCAGGGGCTCTGGGTGGAAATATGCTGAGGTATGAGATGGGGTTCCTTACAGACACAACAGCTGGGTATAGAGTAACCACTGAAAAGTATCCAGCCCTTCGTTCCTGCGACTTCTCCCTCCCAAGTGTACATAGCCCCTTTTAACTATTGACTCTAAATATGTGAATTGCTTCTTTGATTAATTTGAAATTTCGTTATTCTTGTTTTTTAAGCAAACAGGAATTATTGCTCGCTCTATCTGTCATTCGTCCACTAACAACCTTGAATCTATCTGTTAGTTCAAATTGACAGTGGGGTGAAAGTGCTCAGAAATATTGTGTTCTTGCAGATATTGTGAAAATAGGCATCTAGGGTAGAGGGAAGAGAAACCTTCTGAAGGGAAGGTTACAGCAGGGGAAAAATCTATTTTTAAACCCCAGAGAATCCAGCCAAACAATATTATGCACCAGAATCCACACTCAGTCCTGCTCTGCTCAGGATGGATGGTTTCTGCATCAGTAAGACAACAGATTTGACTGTTTGCTGCCTGCCTGTCTCATTCTTCATCTTCCTCCTAAAAACCACCATTGCAGGATGAAGGGAACAGAAATAGTTCAAAAGAGCAATCCCAGGCACTACCATTTTGGGAGAAACTTTGTGCTAAGCTGTCTGCCAGCTCATTTCAAAGGGAAAAGTTCATTTCTGCCAAAGGGAAAAGTTCATTTCTGCCATTTCTGCTAGTTCATTTCAAAGGGAAAAGAAATGGGTCAAAGTCATTGGCTTTTGAATGGGGACATTTGAATGGGGAGGAGCAAAGATGGACCAAGTCATCTGTTTACAAGCACGTCAACGTGTTGCTGATTAGGCATTCTTAAAGTCTCCTTCTAAATCACCAAAATAGAGGCTGGATGGGAGGAGACCCCTTGTCAGACCTCTAGGCTCTGGTGTGTCTGACTGATCAAGAAAGAAATTTTGCAGGGATTGCCCTGAAAGAGTTAATGTATTTTATGAGGAAAGCTGCCATCCCTCAAGGTCATTTTATCTCTTAGTTATATGAATTCTAGGAAAGCAAAGATTCCTTCCAAGTAAGTTGCTGGTTTGTCCAAGTGATGCTGTTACAAAAATTGTTGTAAAAGATCCAGGTTTTTCCAGGGTATAGCAAGTGTGTGTGGAGTTTAGATTTAGACTGCCTGATGCCAAGTTACTGACTCCCCTTTCGCTTCTCTTTTTCTTCCTCCCACCCTTTCTCCCCCAAATCACAAGCTTAATAATAATTAATAAGAATAATAAACAGGTGAATGTGGAAACATTCCCAAAACCTGTTATCACAAAAGCAATGTCAGTCCAGATGATGCTAGTTTCACACAAAGCCTTGGAATTGTCAATTCTCATTATTTCCCGGTGTTGAGTGCAGGAGGAGAGAATTGCAATCTCTGTTTTCCCGAATCAAACCCTCTGTTTAATGCAGTGGGGAAACTGAGATGAAATATAGGTCTCAGGGGACTCTCTCTGTGTGAAAGCTTATTACAGCTGTAACAAAACCTTCTAATCGGAACGGATTCTGTTACATGCATGATATTCTGGTCTTGGTTAGGGGGAGGGGAATGAGAGAAAGAAGACAAAAAGCTTTAAAAGAAAAAAAAATAAAAAGATCTTCATTCAATCCCTCCTTCTCTCCCTTTGCCCTTATTGCTTGCATTTGTTGTTTACACAGTGTGTTTTCTTTTCTGCATTTTGCCAAGGGTCTTCTGAGATCTGTAGGAGTTTTGCTGTTGATGCAAACAAAATTTACAAACTTGGATGTACTACACGAGTGGAAAACTATTTAGTGGTGCTTGGAATATAGAATCCATATTACCAAAGCAGGAGAGCCTAATAAGCCATCTAAAAACGATATTGAGCTGCAGCTGAAGACAGAGAACCATTTAGGATGTGTCGTGTTGTCCAATACAATAATAAAGTAGCAGACAGAAGATACCCAAAGGCACAGTCCCTGCCTGAACAAACTATCTCTGGGTCTGTGCTAATGACATATAATGGATTCACTAAAGCAACTGAGAAATAAATTAGTGTCAAGTCTTAATGGAGACACAGGGAAGTTGTTTCATTTCATTCAGCTTAATTAAGTTATAATGTGTATAGAAGAGATGCAGAGAAGGAGTGAGGGAAGAAAAAGAAAAGTATAGAAAGATGAAGTACCTTGCCAAAGATCAGGGATTAGGCACTCTTCAGTACTATGTCCATTGAGCCCCACTGCCCCAGGCTGTCTGTTTCTTGTTCCTTAATAACTTAATAGGATGGTGTCCACCCAACAGGTGCTCTGTACATCCTACCATTCCACAGGTACTGCGAGGCAGCAGAGTCCAGGGATTAGAGACCAGATCCATCCACCCAAGAGAGCACAGAAAGAGACTGCACCGTTCAGTGGCTCATTTTAAAAATTGAAGAAAAGACTTGTGAGACCAGCTCCTGGTTCTGAAACCTTTCCTGCCCATGGTTTGCTGGAGGAGGCTGGGCACACTGCTGCTTGCTAGTGATGAACTTACTTAGTGGTCACAATGCAGGTGCTGGGGGGTTTCAGTCTTCTTTTACTTGCTTTAAGGAGATCTGCATTTGACTCCTTAGAATGCCAGAGCATCCTGGGGAAATCCCACCTCCCTGCTCTTTCTATATCTAGATGTGTACTTGAGGAAAACACACCACAAGCATGTGGCACCAGCGATGTTAGAGTCTTTCACCTACTGTATGTAGGTGAAAAGGAAAGAAACTTCCTTCCTCCTAATATTTATATTCCCAAGTGATCCTATTACTTCGTCTATTGAAGCTCTTCTGGGCAGGGATCATCTCTTGATTCACGTAGTTGGCATGAAGCTGGGGAAAGAGAAGGAAGCTCCTGCTCCAAGCACTAGTTTAGCACTGCTAAAATAACAACAGCAAATGCCCCGGTGTTCAGAAGGAATTCTGCAATGCCAACGATCTGAAGAGATCAGAAACCACCTGATCCTCCCTGCAGCTCATGTGAAGCACTCGCTACACGCTGGGGCTTGAAGGAATGAATCCTATTTTAGTTCAGCTCTCCTGCGATCAGCTCCTGCTTCTCTCTCCTCTCCCCAAGAAATACAGGGTGGGGATGGCAAAATTGCAGAGACTATTATGAAGAGCTTTCCTTTAAAAGCTGCACCATGCTGTGAAATGAAACTCAAATAATGAATGTTTCCAGCCCAGCCAGAGCTCTCTCCAAGGTGTATTTTTATCTCCATGGTGTCAGAGATTAACTGTACATTTGTCTTAACGGTATCACCCTTTAGTGTTAATGGAAGCTATGTGTGTAAATCCCTGACCATCCAAATGAGAATACGCTTTGAATGATCACAATAAATCAGAGTAAATGGAAGACCCCTGCAGGCCAAATTCATCCCTAGAGCAACTCCTGAGGCTGTTAGGAAGCTTGTGCCAAGAAGACAGTGTAGTACAGCAAAGGACAAATGTAATAAATCATATCACCTGCCATATGATTTCAAGGTAGCCATGATGATGACATTTCTAATTGAAACAGGACAAGTTTTCCTTCCAAAATTATTTGCAAAGGAAAAACATCACTGAACTTGGTCATTTTGGGATCTTTGTGGTACATACAGTAGCAGACTCAATTATTTCTTCTTGAAGAAAATTTTGCATTTCATTTAGACACCACATAAGTTAAAGATGGACAAACGATTGTCCTTGTCTAATTTGCAGGTCATTTTTTTTTAGGTGACAGAAGGTGCAACTTAAAATACCCTGATGAAAATAAGTTTCAAACAAGAAAAGTTGTCCTCTTAAAAGATCATGCAACTGTATGAATTCCTATTGTCCAGAGGTCTCAAATAAAGCTGTTTGAGCAGAAGAAAATGAGAAGTGGGAAAAGAAATGGACTTTCTTGTTTTCACTGTAAAACAGAGCAAAATGCAAAATGGAAGACGCTGGTAGCTAAAAAGTTAAAAAAAAAAAATGAAAATGAAAGCGGAGTGACCTCTCCCTTTCTAAGTCACTGGCTTTGAGGGTTGTCATCTGTCTTCTGAGTGACAAAGACAATGTTCAGCATCAACCTTCCCCTTCTGCAAAGGTTGCATCATTCACATGTCTAGTCAGTTTGGAAATCACCTGGTCGTCTCTGATCATTTCAATGAACCCAGTGTTTCTGCACCGGGTAAGTCTCAGCTGGAATAATGCAGCTATTGTCAGGCTGTTTGCAGTTGGCATAAATGGTTGTGCAGACTGCTTGTTCCTCTGCTGGATACTGTCAGATTGATGAGGGGCGACCATCCTGCCCTCGTCCCCCCAAAACTTGCTTTTGTCATCGAGGAGATTTCCAGGATGACAGGAACCACCACAGCTCTCTCTTGAAACAGGAGGTCTTATTTGACCAACCTAACTAGAAGGGATGAAGACCGCTACGCTGAAAGCTTTTTATTTGGAGACATTCTCTTTCAAATTCTTTTCCTCTGGTAGATGAGAATGAGACTTGAAAATCGTTTTGCAGATCTGGTTTTCTGTTGAGCAATTCTTCAATGCAATTGTAAAATTCTATTGTTTAGATCTGACCTACTACTTTGCATTAAATAGAAATCCCTCCCTCCAATATCTATTTCTGGAACTCAAAAGTTTTTGTTGATTTGTAGCTGTTCTCCTTCTCGACTTCCCCTATACAACCAAGGCTGAAAGGCCGAACATCAAGAATGAAAAGGGGCAGTTCTTGGCCCAAATGACAATCAGGAAATACTGGGATTGTCCTGAGGCTTATTAAATTTCCAACCTGTTTCTGCAATGTGAGAGATTATAAAAGCCAGCTGGGAATTTGAGAAAAAACCTGCGTCTAAATAGAAAGAGGCTGTCCCAGAAACCAAGCAATTGCTGTTAGTGTTTCTCCATTGACTTCGGTGGCACCGAACTGAAAAAAAAATGGGCTTACACAAACCTCAACAACCCAAACCCTTGGGGATGAAGCCAGGAAAGGGAATAAACGGGGCTTTTTTGTCCCCTCCTGTGCAGAGGGCTAAAAGCAGCTCTTCCGTCCTGCGCTGCCTGCTTTGAGCTGGCAGTCCCACCTGTTAGGAGCCAGGGGTAACCAGAGAGACGAATGGCACACGCGGTATTTTTACAGGATGAACCCAGCGGGTCAGCCGGAGGCTGCTGTAACCCAACCCCGCGTTGTGGCTGCACGCGGGGCCTGGGGGAGGAAGGTGGTGAAGGATGGGCGAAGGGAAAGCGCGGCAGTCCCCACGGAGGCACAACTTAGCTTGGGAGCCTTCTATTTCCCTGCGGTGCCCCTGGAAAATGAATAGCGGGGATTGTTGATGCAATGTGCGAGCCAGGGCTTGTTTAAGGGGGAGGACGGGGCAGAGGGATGGGGCAGGGGCAACAGCACTCGAGTGAACAAAGAGCACATGTGTGTGCAGGCAGCCCGTGCCCGCTCCACACGGGAAGGGGGTCACGCGGAGATATCTGTTTCTCCATTCACCTGCTTCTCCCTCTCCTTTTGTGTACAGTAAATGAGGCCGCTATTGCTTTAACCCCCCCATCCCCATCCTTCCTGGTACCACGAGCTCCAGGTCAACCCATCTGTCCCAGGGCAGCCTATAGTCCGGGTGCCGACAGAGTCTCCTGGTGCCTCCCGTGCGGAATCGGAAACTTGTTGCTGGAGAGGCTGCCCGAGGAAGAAACACCTGCAAGGAGCCACAGCTGTGCTGGGAGCTGCTCTCCTAATGCTCTGTTTAGGATTACAGCACTCCAGAGCATCGCATTACCCCAGTGGCTGCACTGAAACCTGGTATTAATTCACATTAGCAAGGATCAGATTTAGCATGTTGAGAGGGGGAGAGCTGTTATTATTGTTTCTGAAACTGCTGCAGTGTACTCTTAGGATGGGCCTTTTGTTAATCCTGGCAGCGGCCAGAGGATCTTCTCTGTTGCTGCTTGCCACTGGCCACCAACCCTGTGTCCTCCTGCATTTAAACACAACAAGTCACTTCTACAGCAGGATTACTTTCCTTCTTTCTCTCTTTTTTTTTCTGATGTGCCAAAATCAGTAACTTTAAAGAAAATTTCTGGATGCCATGGAATGTCTTTGGATTGCACAGCAAGAGGATGGGACCTTCCAGCATTGGGAGGGCAGCTATAGTGAAGTGAAGAATCACATCTTTGCCATTCCCATGAGGGATTGCACCAAGATGAGAAAGAGTGAAAGAGAAGCTAAGGAATAAGAACAGCAAAGCCTCGGAAGAGATTTATGTGAGGATGGTATGGGGTTTTCCTTGCTTGATAATTTTAAGAATCTCTCAAGCATATCTGATCTTGTCTTTGGACAGGGACATGGCTATGTGCCTTTCAACCTTGTTTCCCCTGCAGCCATTACAAAACGAGGTGGAGTTACTTTCCTCACCAGAAAACTTTATGTAAGATACATTTATTTTCCTTCCTTTACCACATATCCCCTTCTTTACTGGATGGTGCTGAGGCTCTTTCTATCTAAGGAATATAGGGATTCCCCATGCTATGACTCAAGAGTAGTGTGTTAAGTCATCTCTCTGTGGCCTCATGATACCATCCTGGTGTTTTTCCAAGCCAGGGGCCATTCCACATGTATAAAATAGACTCCTGATTCAGCTTGAGTCCAGCAGATCATAACTATTAGTAATAACCATCACTACTCAGTGATGGTGTTAAATATCAACTGAATGCCCTTCTACAGTCTTGAAATGGAGATTAAAAAATGGATTTGAACAGAAACCTTCATAGGGTGCAAAACTCAAATATATTAACAATATATATGGTTTCAGAATTATCTCAATAGACCATTAATATCTGCTATGCTACAAAATTCAAAAAAAAAAAAAAAACCCACAATGTTTAGATAGACTTAGGTGGACTAAAACAACAAGGGGTAATTAGACACAAGGTCTGATGCTGTATGCAGTATTAGTAGTGAAGAAGGAAGACATCAGCTACTAACCTCTGAATGACATTTCTTTGTGTAGAGATGAGAAAACTTCTGACATTTGTTAGAATGCAACCCAGTACTTGGAAATCTTCTACATATCACTCAAATTTGTAAAGCCAGAAAGGGCTACATGGACCATCAAATGACAGCTTATTAACCCTTTTCTAATCCTGAATATCTCATTTCAGAGAAGCAGCCTCTTTGGGAAGTGTCAGAAGGCAGGAAATCAAGAGTTTGAGTGGTGTTTTATCCCATTTAACCCAGTGAATCCTGATTCCATTCCCCAGCTTCCTTCAGTGGGATCCCACACCACCCCAACAGGGACTGCAGGAGAAAGTTAATCCTCCCAAGGGTGACTTCTGAGGATCAAAGCACAGCAAGATACACTACCTTGTTTTGTACATGTCACTGCCACTCTCAGATGGCAAACTTTGCAGATAGCTTCATCATCCGTCAGTTTGGGACCCTTTTTAGGGGATTACAATAACTGACTGTCAGAGCTTGGCTCCATCTGGAATCAGTGGAGAAAAGGAGCTGCTGCATGTAGGTGAGGGCATCTACTGTAAGGAGTCTGGATACTTGCAAGGACTTCAAGGACTCTTGAACCATCTATTCTTCGCTGGCGCTGTGTTTTTAGCATTATTGCTCTCTCCTTCTCTCTGGTCTCTGACACTCAAATTTATTGATGTTCATTTTAATTCTCCCTGGAGGAAAAGAAATAATAAATCCCGCCTTCGATACACACATGTGTTTTTCTGCAGGTTCCCAGGTTTACACTGTTGTATGTGCAAGCTGAAGGCAGGTTTCTGCCAAACTGATTTCTCTCTTCAGTGTGATATCACTCTCTGGACAACATGACTTCATGTAGGGCAGTGTTAAAGGGCTCTCTTCAGAGTTATGGCCCTCTCAAAGGCCAACCTGCCTGGGAAAATCCATCGATTCCAGGAAAATCCTTGGAAATAATTCAAAGACACCAGGAAAATCCAAAGATCTAGAGGGGGCTATCAAGGCATGGTCTTCTAACATGGGCTTGGATACAACACCTAAAAATGATGTGTAATTCCTATACATACTGCTACCCTGTGGTTCTAGGTTTCTGTGCCCAATAAATATTTAGTAGCAAAGAAAGAACAATAGGAGAGGCTTAGTGGTGAGAAATTTTCTCTTGGACAGCATAGGACACAACTGGGCTTTAAACTGTCCTGCTTGTGGATTTTGACGTGTTTGTGAGGACAGAACATATTCCCAAGGCAAGAGGGGAGATGCAGTAGAGAGCACAGTGGAAGTTCTTCCAATGCAATATAACTGCAGCTCTAATTGCTCCTGATCATTTAAGATCACTTGTCATTTTCTTCAAGAGGAGGCGATGATAGACCAGTGTTTGAATAGGATTCTCATTAGACCAGTTAGTTTCCTTGTGCTTTAATTTTCTGCTTTCATCATCAACTTCAGGCAGAAGCCTTCTCCTCTTCCTGTCCTGAGCATTTGTGAACACTGTTCTATAACACAGCTGGTTCTTCTCTTCCCTAAATTACATGAGGGAGCAAATATCTCCCCAACAAGCCTCTTGGCTGGATTTGCTCAGAATTAAGGGTATGGATGCATTGTCACATACCAGCAATACAAACAAAGCAAAATTTAAAAAGGAACTTTGTAAAACATAATATAGAAAATAACATCGTGCCAAAACACTGAGCATCACCAAAAATGGAAAACAAGGAAAATGAAGTCAACTTGTTCTTTTCATCAGGACACACACAATCAAGTAAGTTACCTGACTCTGTCATTACAGCACAGAAAAGGCAGCATCTGTATAAGTGATGAAATTTCATAACCCCTCACTCCCATATAACCTTGCTTGATTTTGACACTTGTGACTTATGATAGGTTAGGAGGTCAACCCTGAAGCATGAGTATTGTTTCAATCGTGCTGCTCCCTCTCGTGAATTACGTTAGCAAGGGCTTGGTCACAGCTATCTGCGCAACAAAGAAATATTGTAGTCAGGAGTTGCAGCATGGTAGGATAGTTACTGTGGCAATGTAGTTAAAATGCCTGAGAGAGTGATTTGCATTGTCGAAAAGTCCACATAATAAAGTTTAATGTAGTCCCTGGGACACATTTTTTTTCTTGGGATTTATGAGCAGAGCTTGGTGAGTGATACATATTTTGGTCTGGTCACCAAAATGAAAAATCAGAAGGGGAAAAAAGGAAAGCTCAACCAAAACAATGTTCTTTTGAGTTTATGGATAAAAAGATTGATTCTGAATCAGAATGTTTTTTTCACTGCACTGAAACCGAAAGGCTTTTCACACTTTTGGGTTATTTAGACCTTTTGAGTCGTAGTTTTCTTCTAATGCTTTTAAATGCATGCAGATTTTTATTTGCAAAGTGGCATTTCAAAACATCTCTAGAAGCTCTGTTTCAAAAACCTCTGTGAGCTTTTGAAAGATGAGAACACTGATAGGTTATTTGGCCAAAACCTTTCACCACAGTTAGCCCAGTTTGGTGATGTCTTTACACCTGCCTTAACACCAGCTTTTGGAAGATACACTATTCTTAATAAGATTAACAACAATAATATCATCATGCAGCTGTGCTGAGAAGGCTTGGGAACCAATCCTAGATCTGCTAATCTGCTCTGACAAATTTTTTCGACTCTCTGCGCTTCTGTTTTACCTCCTAGTCTTTGGCTGTCTTATCTAGTTAGATTTAAAGTAATAGGGTCAGGAACTCTTATATGCTCAGTCTGATGTTTTTACACTGATTCCTGGATTACTGTTTCTGCTGTAATATAGTCGTCGATTTTTTGCTATATGCCTTCATTCCATCAGAGTGAACAGGGAAGCCCCTGAAGATAGCTCATTCCACTCCAGAAAGGTATTGAGGGAGCAAAATCAAACAGGAAAGGTTTCTATGTGTATTATATAGACAGAGATTGTATTATTAGGATCATAAGTCAGTGAAACTGAACTATGACTTAAGGTCATTGCAACCAGTCTCTGCTCAAGAGTGATTAATTTGTATGTGGAATAAGATAGATTCAACAAGAGAATCTCCATCAAAATATTTGTCACTGGCAGCCCATAGAAGAGCTGATAGAGAATCAAAACACATTGGAGACAAAATGCTCGGCAGAAAGTCTTAGAGACCCTCTAAGGATCCTCTAAGATCCTATCTAATAGCTTGATTTCTTTATGTATCCGGGCATATAGGTCTTTGGGTATGTCCTTATCAAGCTGCGTCAGAAGATACCTGACTGCTCTGTCTCCTTCCTCCATATGTCTTGATAACATATTTGCTCAAGCAACATGGACTTGCTGCATAATCTTGAAGCAGGATGCCCTGGCAAGAAGCTGCAAGAAGGTTATGGGGTTATGCAGAGCTGGAAGCTCTGGGTACCTTCCCAATGACTTGTGAATCCTGCTTCCCATAGAGCTGCGGAAGCTCTGGACTCTTCAAACAAACAGAGCTCATTGACGGGTCTCCAGAGCTGGCGTGGTAGGGAAAGAGGGAGAAGGGGTTGCCTCTCCAGTAAGGCTGCTGTCCAAAGTCTGGGAATGGAGGCAGGTTCACCGTAGTGTGAACCAAGGCCTCCAGGCGCACCAGAGAGCATCTGCTCACCAGTTGATGGTAGTGCACCTGCTGAACAAGGGCTATTGCCCTCCTCACCCTGCTTTCTGCAGACTCAACACCTGGTTATCCACACTTCCTCCAAATGCCAGTCCTAGCACACAGGAGAAACCTTGCAGGAGGAAGAGGAGTTGCTGTGCGCTTGGACATCACCAATGTGACAAGTACATCAGGAAGAGGCCGGTTCTAGCAGCTGCACTGTCAGTTTTCGGGTATCGTTTGCCCTGATGAAGAAGGTTGGGAAACCAAGACTTGATTAAAGCTTCTGTGTCCACGTTGAAGCCTAGATCTAAATCTTATTGTGGGGGTAGCAGAGGGTGGCTGTTTTCTTAACTGTTGAAATATTTCTCCTGTGACTGGTCACCAGGCCTTGCACTGAAAGGATGATGTTGAGTTGGAGAAAACTCTTTTGTGGGTTTTGTGCGATGAGAGTGACTGAAACTTGCTACTGGTTCATTTCAACTATGTCCACTGAACCGTTAACTCACTACCACATACAAGTTCGGCAGGAACATTCCCAAAACCCCTGTAGAAGAAATTTACGGTTGCTCAACGCTCTGTTACTGGCGGCCACAACAGTGTGCACTCCACATGTCTTTGTAATCACTTAATGACTCATTTCCTTAATCTCTCATTTCCTATAGCCTTATTACAAGCAATTCATAAACCCAGACCCATAGCCGTAGTCAGGAAGCACCGAACTGCCTCTGCATCTGGTTGGTTGGCTGAAATACCCCTCCGTTCCCCTCTGAACTTTCCACTAGCCCCTGTCTTTTGCTGCAGTGACACCTACTGATGAGGTAAGAGTGTATTAACTCCACGTTCCCTTGTTGCCAAACCCGGCCAGCAACCACTTCCTGGCTCTAACCAGATGTTTCTGCTCTTCTGGAGCAAATTTCACACTACACTGGGAGAAATTTTTCAGTCTTGGCTTTAGTAAGTCAGTAGCCAGCAGACCAGAACAGAGATTAGGGCAGCAGGAGGACAAAACCTCTTCGTGTCCAGGCTTCTCCTGCAGACCTGAGTGAACCATCACCCAACTGATGGCTTGGAAAGAAAGCCTTGTAAACCTGGAATGCTGTGTGCTGTTTGACATGGAAAGCATCAGAGAGATTGTGCATGTCTTTGCTTTCATCAGTGTGTTCTTTTTTTGTGATGAAATCATGCTCACTGACAGGAAAGCATAGCCTTGATACCTCCTCAAAATGCCCCATGGTGAACTGAGCAAAGGGAGTGACTGAGAAGTCAGCTTAAACCCCACTGGAAGAAGACCTGTCTGAAAAGAGGTTCTCTGTGGAGCATTTGAGGGCAGGATGCTCTAAGCAGGAATGGAGATTATGTGGACAAATCCTTTCATGTTGGACGATAGCAGGAAACTCCATGCTGAGGGATTGGAGGTCAGCAGTTTGGGAAGCTCTTCAGCTTTTTAGGATATTCTATCATGCCTAATGGGGACATGAGTGAGGGATGCACAAGAATTCCCACGGTCCACAAACACAGGCAGCAAAATTCTCCCCAAAAAACAGGCTTGTTCCAAGCCAGAGATATTACAGTTCAGGGAAAGACCTCAGAGAGGTACACAGACTGACAGATGAGTAGCTTTCTAGTGTCTCATCTGTCAGAATAGTGCAACAAAAAGATCATGTAGCATGAAAACCTTATCTCACTCCCCTTATACACAACCTGACTGGGTACTACAAAGAGCTCCAGTGTTTCCAGCTGAGAAACCACAGTGTTTGCACTGGGATCTCGCAGTCCCCAGTGCAGAAAGCCATGCCATAGCCACAGATTATCTGTGATTCCCAGTTTTCGCAGGCACAAGAGGTCAGTGCCACAGCGCCTGCAGGGAATGTGACTTTTCAGCTGTCTCGCTCTCCCCAGCAAACTTTGACCTTTGTGCAATCTACTATCAAAGAAGCAATTATTCCCAACACTCATATATTTTTCTCCGTAGACTCAATGGCACATGGTTGCCAGGGGCAAGACATCATGCTAATCAAGGCAATAACTCAAGGAAAGGCAGCAGGGGGCTGTCATGATCAGGAGCCCTGGGTTCTATTTCTGCCTTTCAGCTATGAATACGGACTCAGTCCTGCCTTCTCCTTCCTCCCCTTCTCCCCTAGTTGCTGAGCTGGTTCCCTCCTGATGTAAATTACATGCAGAAATTGATGGAGATACGCCAGCAGACACTAGTACCTCTTGTCATACTCAAGTTTCCCTATCACCCCACAGTCTCCTCTTAATAGAGGCACCATTGTTTGGTGCTTATTTGTCTTTCTCTTTCTCAGCACCTGGAATTATCTCCCCTCTGGCTCTAGATATCCTTTTGGAGCAATGGGGAAAGCAGTATCAGGAAAGGATTGCTGCTTTAGTGGGACAAATGAGGAGGTTACAGCCCCATGTGTATCCCACAGCTTCCCAGTGTCCATAGCCATGGTTTGACCCCATTGCCTGTTGTACCACTAGCCACACATGCTGTGAAATCTCCGCCCTGAACTTGGAGAAAGAATGGCCAGATCAAAGGTCAATCAAGGCAATCTCGGACATAAGGGCTGCCTATCACATTCCCCCTGCATAAAATGCAGTTAATGTGCAAGCAAATGCATTAAGTGCCACAAAATGACTGAAAACTTGGTTAACCCGAGGTCACCAAAATCCTAAATCTAAATAGAAAACACTTTTCCTAGTTGGGCTGAATATTGGTCCAGTCCCAGAGTTTTTGAATACCTATACCTCTCTCAGTATCTGGATAGTACTGATTAGATGGATTAGATGGATTAGATGTTCAGTTTCAAGTGCCACAGAGAGATGCACTCCCTGGGACTACTATGGTACCACTACATAGCGTCAAACTGTGCAAGCTGAGGAGATTTCACCTTGTCAACTCCTAAGAGGAAAATGTTTTACAGATATTTTAATATGGCTTAATAACATAGACTGCTTTGTCACTGAGTCTCAAGGGCTTTTTGAGAGGCTAGTGTGGAGTGGTACTTGAGTGTGCTGGAAATTCATTCATCCCCTGCAGACAGGTGGGGTTAATTCAGACTCTAGCAGAAATCTGAGTTGGGGAAGGGGAAAGAGAATAAACACATGGATGAAATGGATGTTAAAAGGCTGACTGCACAGTAGAAATGGACAGGTAGGCTTATGATTCAATATCTTTTGTTTCTCTACAAGTGTTCCAGATTTCTTTGTTGCTAACTAAAAACACCTACAAAGTGCCTGCAAGCTTCAAATCCCACTTGTACAGCGTGGAAGCAGTTGCAAAACTCTAAAGGAGTTTAGGGTTATTCTGTGCACATCCCAAGGTGCAAATCATCTGAAATTCAACCTTAATCATTGTGAGTAATCAGTGGTTAGCTCTCAGTTTCTGCTACAAGAGAAAATACAGAAAATCAGAAAATATTGAAGATTTATAAAGATAGAAAGCCCAAGTCAGGGAGGAAAACCTCCTGTTTCAGAAAAAGACAAGGTGTTGAGATTATATAGTACTCAGACATGTTTATATGAGCATACTTCCTCCAAGGTCATATGGGATCCCTGTGGAATTCCTGTCTTACTGGTAAGGCCTCACTCATGCTCCTGATTCTCCAGCTTTCCAATGCAGGTTATAGGTGTCTTGTGTGAAGATTTGAGTACACAGTTCAGGAAACCTGGCCATAGATAATTCATATCTTAAAGTTTGGAAGGACCCTTTTCTATACCTGTCCCATATATTTATGTCTTGCATTAATTATACTTCATTAATTGCTTTGATTTTAGTTGCAGGCCTAGGAGATAAAAAACACATGAAGCACTTCCCAAGGAAACCGCAAGTATCTGAAGCTGCCCCATAAAATGGATCATTTTTCTCATTCCCAGATTTGGGGATAGACAGCGAGCACATCCTGACAAGTGCTGAGGTCTCTGCAGGGACCGAGTCGCTCCCAATTAGCTCCAAGTTGTATTCTGGCTGGGTGAGACCTTCAGACCACGCAGGAGTGAAGCTGTTGAAAGGAGGAGGTGTGTGAGGGGGATGTGTTTCTTGCATTGTTTCTGGGGAAAGTCATAAATCTCCACACATTAAGATCTTCCATATGCTGCTTTTTCAATATCAGCTTGTCACCTCAAGCTGTCTGACATGGACTGTCAGAGGAGTCTGCTTTGCTCTGAATGTTTCATTCACATCCCACCAGACTTCAAAAAAGGTTGGAAAGAACAGTAGAAAATACAACACAGAAGGACAAAAACAGACTGCGAATCAGCATTAGGGATGAAATACTGCCATAAGAAGGAAGTAAATAACGTAAAATCAAATCAAACACAGATTATTTTGCTGTATATTTAAAGTAGCCAGTTAGTTTCCCTAGTTCCTCCAAATTTCCTTAGACATCCAGCATCCGCCTAACACTTGGAGATTTGTGACTTGATACTTGTTGTTCAGCAGAGAAGCTAGCATCTAGCAGATGCATTATCAGCACGTTTATTTTTTAGATGGACAATATGACTTTGCATAGATCTAAACCTTCTGCTCTTACTGTGACATGGCCTTAGCTATCTGGGAATGCTCAAATGTAAAAGTCACTGTAGTGGGAGGCAACAGAGCCAACAATGGGAGAAAAGCAGCATTGCAACTTG
The DNA here is from genome assembly GCA_034781795.1 of Crypturellus tataupa. Classification (NCBI taxonomy): domain Eukaryota; kingdom Metazoa; phylum Chordata; class Aves; order Tinamiformes; family Tinamidae; genus Crypturellus; species Crypturellus tataupa. The sequence continues at coordinate 5,253,186 of JAWLRI010001089.1, forward strand.
AGATGAGTGATGGGTTCAACTCATGTGTCTCAGAAGCAGTGCAGGTTCCCACCTGAAGCTCAAGTTACAGCTTCTTTATGGGATACTGGATGCTCAAACTGGGTATTAGTTCTGCTTCTAGATCCCAGTTCACATCTTGGGTTGCTCTAAGCTCTTGGGTTTGATGGATGAGATTATTGGAGATGCAGATACCTTATGGTTTATGAGCAATGGGCATCACTAGAACATTTTCTTTCTTGCTTTCTCCTTTTTTCTGACTTTCTAAAAAAGTTCAGGAATGAACCTGTGCTACAAACCTGTGTGTACCAGATATTTAATGAAGATTTTACCAGCTCTACTTTCTCTGGAATTTGGAAGGAAACTCAAACAGAAAGTGAAATATGTGTTGGTTTTCCCTTTAAAATCTCCTCCCAGAAGACATGTGGTTCAAACTGTGGTCTAGACCAGTTCAAACTGGAAAGTTAAGGTTTTCCTTCCTCCAGATAGCTATATTTAAGCTTAGGGGAAAGACAAATGACCATGGCCTTCGGGGAGGGGTTTCGTTATCTTGGTATTTGCATGCAGCACTGCTGTAATATTTCAGAACCTATGGTTCCTGCAACTAGATCCATCTGTGAAAGTGATTATATGCAGTAATTACTAGAAATAGCAGGGCACTGGGCTGCAGTGACTCAACAACCTCTTCTGGTCTGCGGTTGCTTTTTTCAAATGCAGTTAAGGAATTCCTTGTCTATGACAAGGAATTATAATCAGTGGTATCCACTTGATATGGATCCCTTTGTACATATCAGGGTACAAAATGGGATTTGTCTCCAGGTACAGGGGAATGGACATATAAACCAAATCGTTTTGTACATGGAGGGCTCATTTCTCTGGTGTGGTGCAGATTCTAAATCCTCCTCAGCCCTTGGCCTCTGCCAGCTACCAGTGGGAAGGAAAAAAAAAGAGAAAAGAAGAAAACTTCTATTTTGCTCCATTTGGCTTAGCCCACCAAACCCTTCCACACAGAGTCAAAACCAGCTGTCAAGCAGTAATGGATTTTTTTTTAATAAAAACTTTCCATGATCATTCCTGGGCTGAAGCTGAACTGATAACCTTAGAAACTGTCTTTTAGGGCTGGCCGTGGACCAAGAATGTCATTTCACAGAGAAGTGCTGAGGTTTCAGAAACAGGGTTTCACTCCGATGTGGAATGAAGCTGGGACGTTTTAAAGGCTGTCAAGGGACCGTGCGTGCCCTTGCCACCTCCAGCTCCTCCTCAAATTCCCCACCTTCCTCCCGGAAAGCAGGAAGCCTGTGGAGTGCCAGACAACAGGCTCCGGAGCTGGTTCCCTCTCACCCTGCAAGTCTGGACACCCAGAAATTGGTTTGATTTGAGGGTAGATGATTAAAAAGCAAAATGATTAAAAAGACAGCCAATTTCTTGCATCTCAGACAGAGGTTTTCACTCTCTGGAGCAGGAGAGAGACCATCCAGTACAAAGCAGCATCTACCACCCTCCCTCTTTGGACCAGAGCTGCCATTGTGGGTAAGAGACACCTATCTCTGAAGCCAACGCATTTCTATGACGCCTCTGCTCTGATAACAGCAAACAACAAAATTATCAGAAAAACTTGAGCAAACTCCATCATCAATCACGACAAGATGGTTCCATCAGTTCCCTGGCAGCTACTGCTGCCAAAATGTACTCGCCCTGATGAATAGTTAGTACCATGGCCAGCTGGGCCCTGGTACAAAGCAGCTCAGCCTAACAATAGAAGAGCCAGTTTTAATGCTAATATCCTTCCAGGAAACATTCAGGAAATCCACAGCCATGCTGTATTGCTCTGAAGCTCCAATGTCCCCCTCAGTCCCATGGCATTTCATGTCTTGAAATTCTTGAGATTCCCTTAAAATCCCTCAAAAATTTTGTCTTTTTAAAGAAATATGCAGACTTGCAGCAGACCACAGCACAACCTGCTTCTGTGTTCATTCACCTTCCCCTGTTTCTCCTAATGAGTGTCAAGAGAAACAGCAAAAAAGCAGCAGACTTCACATGACCCTCTTCATCAAACAGACAGGATTCAGCCTCTGGTGAGGGTTTCTGTACCCTCCCAAGTGTGCACAGCTGAAGAAAGGGCTGCTAGAAAGCAAAGCATGAAAGGGCTTCCACATTTATCTGCACGCAGTGCCGAGTGGCTTGCATATGTTCCCCGTTGCTGCTCTGCACTCTATTAGTCTGCTCGGTGGATCTGCACAACAATAGCCAGCCTTGGTATTGCCACATTGCCAGACAAGTGAAAATCCAATTAAAACCCTGAAGGTTTGTTTGTAGCTTGAATCTTCCCTCAGCCCATTTGTTCCTTCGCTTACATGCATGAGAAGGAGTGTCGAGGCGGGGAGGTTCCTAAAAGAAATACAGATTTGCAGAATGGTTTCTGCTAACTTATCAGACATCACCCTACAGTGGAGAAATCCATGTGTAGACTGCAGGGTATACGTGTTGGGGGTGCAAAGGAGAGGCAGAAAAGAGAAAAACTGCAATATTGTTCTTTAAGTGACTTATTTCCTTCCTCTCAGATACCAAACAGAACTTTAATGATGAAACCTGCTAACAGCTGGGGCTAATTTGGAGGTTATTTTTATGGCAAGAGCAACAAGACAATAAAAGGCCAGCCCCAAATGTGGCTCAGCTCAAGCCTTTGTCCCAGCAGACCCTCTAAAATAGTTGCGATCCGACCTCCGCTGTCCCGTTGCGTCACCTCTGCCTCGTAGGCGCGTGTGTCACACGGCCGCGGTCACGCGCGTCGAGCTACGCGGCGACCCCTCTAGCTCCCAGCTTAGAAAACGGCAAGGAGGAGCCAGGACAAGTGAGGTTCATTTGGGGACTTCCTGGAAAATCTGTCTAGCAACTGCGTTTATACGCCATGGGGTTGGAAAACTTTTCCTTTCTGCCGCTGCTCGGTGCTTCTCCATCTCCATCCCCAGCGCACTCCTGTCTCAACAGAGGAAATATCTGCATCCTGGGGCTGTTAGAGCTACGGGGAGTTTCACAGATATGTGTTACCATGGGGTGCATGACGCTTGCTGTGAAGAGTCTCAGTTGCTGGGACTTTGGGAAGGACTGAGTCCTACTCAACGGCCTCTTTTATGGGATTACTTCCATGTGGACCTGAGTTCAGAGGGACTGATAGAGTTGCATGGCTTGAAAAACCCGCCTTTAGAGTCCTGGCAACTTTTATAAAAACGTGTGTTTGAATCCTACCCCTGCCCCATAACACAGAAACGGCCTTTCGCAAATACAACGTCGCATAACTTTTACAGTCTGCACGACCAGAAAGCACTGCAAGAAAGATGTCAATGGGGACAAAGATGTCCTCGTCTTTCTGCCTCCAATTCTCCCTCCAGCACAATCTGTGCTGCCCCAGGATGTGCTACATGGGGATGGCCCCAGAGGGCCAGCAGTGGAGCAGAAATCCCCCGTACCAAAGCAGGGTCCCACACCACGGATGCCGCCTCCAGCAGAGGGAAGGAACGTGACACACACGAGCTTAGCGTCCTGGCACTGCTTCTGGCTCAAACAACCACCGCAGGTCGTTAAACTAAAGCCATCAGCTCCGGGGATAGAGGGGAGCACCAGCTGAAGGGCAAAGAAAGCCTCCTTTCATGGGCGAGAAGCAGCGCCTCTCGCGACGCTGCCATATAAAATCATGCAGCACCTGTTAGATCTTTTCTCGCTCCGCTCTCAAGGCACAGGAACAGCTTGGCTCTATAAAAGCCCCGATGTGTTTGTTTTCATTTTGAAGAGCTAATCCAAACCCCTCTCCTCCCAAAGGACGTGGAAGGAGGGGCTGGAGGGGGTATTTTTATTTTTTTCCTTCTGCTGGGGGAAACAGGTTGGAGCTGTTAAAATAATTGGCAGCAGTAGATTCCTGCAGATTTCTTTGGCTGCATTTTAAAATGGAGAGGTTTTCTTCTTCTCCATCTCTCCCCTTGTTTTTTTGTCTTCTGATTTAGCCATAAAATTGCCACTTATGACATTACCAGTTGCAGAAGGCAGGAGTTTTCCTCATTAAAGCGGCTCCACTCATGGGCTCTGGTAATGTCATTTAGCGGGAAGGACTTTGCCAAAAGGCTATTAAACCAGCTGAGCACTCACAGGGCAGTGTCAGGAGGTTGCTTTCTTGGTTACTTTGGTAACACACAAGCAAAAGCTTCCCTCTCTTTTCAGGACAGGTCCACATGTCACTTAGGCCAGCCTCAGAGACCTGATTTTTGTGTGTTCTTTTTTTTCCTAGCAGTCTCATTGCTGTTTTTCTTTAATACAAAAGATTTCAAAGGGTTTCTCTGTGCCCAGCAAATTAGAAGCAGTGGTGTCAGAGCAGGTTGCTCCTGTCTCTGGTGCCTGCACCTCTCTGACAGCACCTTGTGCTGCGCTAAGTCCTCCCTGCACCTCCACTCAACAGAGCAACATGATCGAGGACAGGAGGAGAATAAGGAAAGGTTCTCCCCAAGTGCACCACCAGTCTGCTCAAAGTCCTCTTGGAGAATTAAACTTGACCTGAATTTGGCGCTGGGAGCTGAACATGTCCTGCTTTGGGGCAGCGCATGGGTAAGAGCTGTGCTCCTTGGCCCGCTCTTTAGTGAACCACAGCAGCCGTGAGCAGTCAGAACTGCAAATCAGAGCACTGCATCCTGGCCCCTTGCTTTGAAACACTAGGAAATCTCTTATAGAAAAGAAAAAATGTCTGAGAGCACTGCTTTAAAGAACAGTGAGATATTGTTCATCACTGTAGAGGGGACGTTGTGTTCAGTGGAGGCGTTTAGAGCGCAATAAGCAGATGAGGGACTGACATGGACAGTTGGCATGTGCACTCCTGAGTCAACCCTCTCCCACAAAACCAGCACCAGACAAAATCGTATGAGACAATGTAAAACTGAATGAAGCTTTCATTCTGATTCTGCATCCATCTAGGCCTCTGCTTTGTTGCAGCCTCATTAGGAATCCTCACACCCCATCTGTCAGGTCATCCATCCAGGCAATCTTCTGGAAATCGGGCCCCCATACTCACAGCAAAGCGGGGCAGAAATGCTGCAGGGTGCTCTGCTGTCTCCATCATCAGCTCCTCCTGTTCGTCCTTTGAACTTTCCTCCTTTTTGGCAAGAAATTTTGAAAGTCAGTTCTGCGGCTTTATGGACAGGTCTATATAAAATAGTGACTCAGGGTGCGCTCAATTGCTGGCAGAAATGCATCAGCTACAAGCCAGTTAAAAATCATGAAGTAGAATAGTAATAATTAAAATAGAAAAAAGAAAACATTCTGGACTAAAACTTTTGGATTAAAGTCTTCCAGACATGTAAGTAGTTTCTGACATGTTGATTTTAGAGATAGCCCCAAAGAGTTTCTTTATGGATCTGTTCTCCCTCAAAGCACCAAAAGAGACTGGAGTCGGAATTTCTGTTTCTCCACTATGCCATTATCTACCCAGTTTTGGTAGTAAAGCTGATTTTAAAATAAAAGGTAGCAGGGATGGGGAGGGTGAAGATGAAATATATTCAATAGTTATTTCTCAGCACCAAATTCACAGCTGCAAGCAGGGATTTTAATTCCATGGTTTCAAGATGGTCCAGAAAGCTTCCTGTTCTGAATGCCTGGAGGACATTGCTCTGCTCATTGTCAAAAAATGCAATTATTTTGGTCACTTTAAGTTACAAGTCTGGGGAAAAAAGAAAACTGTGATTTCAGATGCTTTTTTTCTCCTCCCAGAAATTAAAACCAGTGTCTGGACTGGTGCCTTTGAATTCATTTATCTTTTTAAAATTAAAAGAACCACTTAAAAAAAAATCAGCAGCTACTGACTTTTATTTTAGCTAAAAGTTTCTGGCAAGTGCAATGCTAGGTTTTCTTTTTTCTTTCTTTTTTTTTTTTTTTTTTAACATGGGAACATAGGGGCAACTTGGTGTGAGAAACTTTCCCAAAGAATGTGAGTAAACCACACCAAAACCCCACAAACTCAACCAGTCTGGAAAGGTCCGGGAGTAAAAGGAAGACGCATCTGCAGGCAGGCTGGGGACACCGCGGTTTTCTGCTGTCTGGAAGCAGATGCAGGAGCTCCTGCACCCCCGCAGGTGACAGGGGTTTGAGGCAGGACCTGCAAGCATTTTGGGGTGCAATTTGGCGTTTTGCATCTTCCCGGGGAGTCTGCAGGGAGTTGGGGAAGTGCAGAGCTCCCTCCTTGCAGGCACCTGGCTCCTACAGACTGCTAGGGAAAGTCCCAACCAGGTCCTGTTAATATTGCAGATGTCTCAACCTTTAGGCCAGAGGGCAAGTGAATTTTTGAAACTTCTGTGTGGACACAAAATATCTGTGGATGATCTGCCTGGAATAGCTCAGCAGCCAGTTGAGGCCAGCTGAGGCCAAAGGACAAACCAAATAGGAGCATCTCCAGTGATGGGAATCAGGAGGGACCTCTGGGAGGCCTCAAGGAATGGTCAGCACGACCTCACTGCTAAGGCAAGACTATTGTGGAGGAATCTGTAAGAACATGAGGTTCTTGTTGCAGCTCCACTCATTGCAAGCCTCCAAATAAACCCCCTGATCTCTGGTCCGGGCTCCCATTTACTCATCACCATAACAGGAGCATTTTGCTGCCAGCGTTTGGTGGCCTCCCTTCAGGTCTGCGCAGGATCCTGAATGCCTCAGTCTCCCTGGAGGGCATTTTGAAGCCTAAATACTCCAATATTAGCCTTCCAGACACTGTCACACATCTTTCCGCTGCCTGCTCCGGGCAGGACAGGAGCACAGCCTGCCCGTGCATGCTCATGCAAGCCCCAGATCACCGCACCTCTCAGTGCTGCTGGCACCTATCTCAGAAGCAAATCTCTCATCTGGCTGCCATTATCTTCCCCTCTAACGACCTTCAGCTTGTTTCCTGTTCTGAAGAATTTTCAACAAATATGTCTTTCTTGCTTTGTCCTGCAAATTCCCTGTGACCATGGGAATGGTTCCTGGCCCAGCTGGCAGCTCATGTGCTCTTCTCGTTAAGCCTTGGCTCACATCTCAACGGGATGTTTAGGCAACGTCCAGGTGAGCACGGCTGGGGAGGCGCTTTCATCCCTCTCGGAGATGCAGATGGCATCACTTCCCAGCCTGTCCTTTGCTGGCACAGGCTGTATCCCATATCCCTGTATCCCGTGTCTCTGCTAAAACAACACCCTTTTCACTCCTTGAATCAGTTCCATTTATATGAATGCCTCTCCAAACCTTATTTTTTCTTCCAGGACACACACAGATGCAGAACACAACCTGAGGAGGTCTGCAAAGTGGCTGGTGAGAGGAAGTCTGCACCAAATGACAGAAGGCTGGAATTTACAGCAGGAGTTATTTTAGGGAGCCTGAGCTTCTGATGCAACCTGTCAGAGCATCTGGAATATTTTAGCCACTCAGAACCAGTTCTGCATTGGGTCCCATCCTAGATTTGCGCAACAGCCTTCAAAGCACCCCATGTCATGCGGCTGAATGGGTCACATCTGTTTTGCAGGCCAGACGGTTTACTTAGCATTCCTTGGACACCTCCTGCACCAGCTGGAATCACAATATTGACTGCAGCCTGTGCCTACCTTGTGCATGTGCCACAATGTCACCAAACGTTGTTGGATGGAAGCTGCTGGGCACTCTGCAACCGTTCCTGCAAGGGAGACCAGCTGAGGGGACCAGCACCAGGTCTCCTTGGGACCAGGTTTGGCCTTTTTACGGAACTGAACATCCCTGTGAATTCTGTAGGTGCCCGTTATCACCTAAAGCACTGGGAAATTGTGACCTGTGAAGTCAAGAGGGCATTTGGGAGCCTTTGCTTTCTGGCAAAAGCTTCCAAAACTCTCATTAAATGCCTGGGAGAGCAAGTGTTGTATCTGTCTGTCCTTCCAATTCTCTCTCACGGAGAATTCAATTTCTCTCGGCAGGGCAGGAAGAGTCAGCACGGAGTCACTCAGGATGCTGAACAGAGCAACTACAATGTGGATGCAGCAGCTTTGTCGGGTCCAAGGTATTTAGGCACACTGAGTGTACTTAGTACATTCACTTTAGGCTGCACCTTTGTGAATGTGGTCCTAGTAGAGCTAGAATCAGGCATCTGTGCTAGATGTGCAGTGAGAGGCCCCAAATCTCATGCGAGGGAGAGGTAAAAGGTCTCTTTGTGCATTAAGGCAACAGGCAAGAACCTTCACTAACAGGACAGATGCAAGGCCAAGCTTGACAGACCTCTACCTGTTTCTAACAGAAGATAAAATATGCTTTTCAAATCAGAGATCTTCCAGATTTAAAGTGAAAAAAAGCAGAAACAGAAAATACAGACAAAAAAAAAAGAGTGGATTCAAGCTCTGTGAAAGATTACTTCCAAGAAAAAAAAAAACACTAAATATGAAAAAATCTTGGCACCAGTTCTTACAGTCCAGTTCATAGGGTGAGTTCTGAAAGGAATTTCACCTCAGTTGTTGAGTGAAGAGATAATTGGAGAGGCTTTGAAGAGCAGGGTGAGACCTGCTTAGTGCATCTTAACTCAGTAGTCCAGGACTGGGAGATCTCCGTTCAGTTCCCTGTTACCAGTGGCCTGTGTGACCTTACGTAAGGAAGTTAATGTATCTCTTCCATAATCTTCATTTATACAACAGGTGATAACAGGATTCAAAAAGTTCCAGGTTTATTAGCCAATCTTAAAAATCTACTTAAAAAATATGTAGTTTGGGATCCAGCTGAAAAGTTTCTAGTGAAGGGTGAACAACAATAAAGATGTTTGTTTTATTTTGAGATCGAAGATAAATGCTACATCCAGTCCAAAAGAGGCTCTTTTGTTTAACTTTTAAGGTTTAGAAAAAGGTGAGGGTAAGAGAAAAGTATTATCTTTAGTTAATAAAAGTTAAATATAGCTACAGATATGTAACATTGCAGAACACAAACAGGAATCAGTTTTGAGATGTCAGATCTTTTTTTTTTTTATTACATAAAAATAGAGAAACTCAGGGAAATAATTCGAAAAAATTCAGCATGAGCTGTGTTAGTTGAAGTTAATGAGCATTTTTTTGAGGAAAAGAATAAAATAGCATACACATTGAAAAGAAATCATCAGTGTAAAACGAACATCACCTCAAATCTGAAGAAGTTTAAGGAAGGTAAGTGCAAGTCAGATTCATGAAATCTTCAGAACCTAAGTGCTGGGATGCCAGATAAGTGTCTCAGAAAGACAGGATTTGATTGTCAGGGCCCTGTTCTCACAGAAAATAAAAGGCTCCAGTTTCTGTACAATTATGTACAGACAAGACATGTGTTTTCACTGCATGGCACCAAGCCTGGAGTATATTTTTTGCTCCTGATTTACAAGGAAAACTTGGCATGAGGGTGACCCACACAGCAAGAAGCAGGCAGATTTAAGACAGATGCACGGAATATTCTTTCAGATTCATAAACCCTCTGTGGCAAGCAGAGCCATTTCTGCTCCAATCTGCCTACGCGACACCCGACGCAGCGGGGTTTGCAGCTTGGCCTGGGGTTCGTGTGTGTTACACCTGTGGACTTATACATGAAAAACAGTTTGTCTTTGTGCCATTCCACCTGTGCTGAGGGTTTTCAACTGCTTTGGGACTCTTGTGCTCTATGAGAAGAGGTGAGGGTTGGTTCAGGGTGAGTTCTTCATTGCAGCAACTGCTGAGGTTCCCATTTCGGATATTTTTCCTCATTGCTCCATGTCCTTCCTTTCCAGGCTGCAGGAGTAGGATGCTGGGAAATAATCCCTACTTGAATTCTGTTCTGGACAGTGGGAATTCAGAGGGGTGGCTCTTATTCCTCGCAGAGGATGGTTCAATCCCTTGATTCTTGCAGATATGTTGTTTGCACCATTAATCGTCATGTCTGTGGACCTCCTCTGGCAAACAGCCCATTCACCATCTTTCATGAGCAATAACATAACCAACACAGAGAATTAGTGTTGCTCATTTAGAAGGGAGGTTGGCAGTTAGTACCAGGAACAGCTGTGCCCCCTTTGAGATTTAACCAAGGTCTACAAACAAGCCAGAGATGCTTGGAGAAAAAGCTGACTAGTCTGAGTCTGACATTTTCTTTCTGTATTCCCAAGGAATACATCAATTCCTCCCCTCAGGAAAACAAACGAGAGTAATTACTCAATACTAGTACCATTTCAAACTATAAAAACTGAAAGCATTTTTTTTCCAAGCAGGTCTCCAGGTAGACTTACCTTGTGATTGCTTCTCAAAACTGTACCATAGGGAGATTTGTCCCTTCTTAGTTAAAAAATCAAGTCACATTGAGGAAAAAATATATGTTTTTTTGTCCCCAAACTTCACTAATAGTAGGAAAGCTCTGTGATGGCATTTAGGGTTTTCAAGTAACAACAAAAGGAGTTTGCTTGTGTGCATTCAGGAGCATGTGTGGCCAGGTCTGTGAAGAGCCACACTCGCAGAAACATCTATGTATGTGTGTGCATGTGCATATGTATATAAAAAGCTTATACATACAAAAACTTACACATAAGTATACATTCTCTCTCTGTATATTATATATATGTATATATATATACACTGCAACTGCCATGGGCTGAAAATTCAGGCTCTCGGTATTTATAACTTTGGCTCCTGTCCCAAGCAAAGCAGCCCTATTGCAGAAGCTCTATTTGTGGCAATGGGATCTACGCGCTCCATTTTAGCTCTAATCCTAGGCTAGCTGGCAGACATAAGGTTTTATAGGAAGCAGAACAACTAATCCATGCTGAAGTGCAATGCAGAAAGTTTCCTAAGTATAACGTCCCCTCAAAAATATGAGGGCTCAAATTAAACCCCTAAATCCTCTTTATCAAAGTCAGCCAAGCTCGGAGATGTTAAATTGATTATGTGGCCAACCCCAGCGGCACAGCCTCTTAAAATGATTGGAAAGCTTTTGGGAAGGGGCTATCAAGGAGGTGAAGAAACAGCACGGAGTAAGTAAAACTACTGATGTGGAATTCTTCCAGAGCTCAATGTTGGAGTCAAGTTCTCAGAGATGGGCTGAATCCACACAATCCAATCCAGAATTTGAGGAGACTTGGCTCTTGCAGGGAGATGCTGCACCATCTGTGAGGGAAAGAAAGGCTGAGTCTAGCTGAGGCAGATCTTTGGGTTTTCCCTGCATCTAAAGTGCTGTGACACTGAATTCTTGTTCCTTGTCCCCTCAGCAGTATCTCCTAATGTGATGTGTACTCTTTGGGCCATGATACTCTCATCCCTGCTCTTCCTTCCAAATCCATAGCTGCCTCTAGCTCTGCTCTAGTTCCTGACCTATATTAGACAATCAAGAAGGGTTTCATTACGTTCTGTGAATATTGGCTTAGGGCCAGGCTTAGTCTCGAGGTCTGGTTACAAAACTTTCTTCATACAGAGAAGTGTGGCCAGATCCAGGCCTTATATTTGGACACGTTTCTCCCAATCAGGGAGAAACTTCCAGTGGTTTGGAAGATGAGTCAGCAGAAATATTGGGAATTAGCAAAGGTTGTTTTTCTTGCCCTTTGAACTTTGAAATAGGTTCAATTTTTTTTTTTTTTTTTTTTTGCAACCTTAGACCATGGTTCACATGGCCTCTCAGATGAGATTTCTAACCAGAGGTTGCGAACTGTGCTGGGAGTTTTTTGTGACTTTGACAATTGGCACAGAAAGAAGGAAGCTGAGACCCATCATGCTCTTCTCATCCAGGATCCTGGAGGGACTTGCAAGCAGAGGTCCTTGCTGAACTGCAGCTCCTGGAGTTAAGGCAATAAAGCAGGGAGAACCCCATGAACACAGCCCATGTAGACAGGTTCTGTGATAATATTTCTCTGCTGAACAATCAGTAGTCCGAGGGTTTTTATTTTTAAGAGTGTGGGATTTATCCCTCACGCTGAATAGGTGTATACTGAGAAATACACCCACCTATCCAGACCTGCTTCTGACTTAGAACCTCAGTGAAGACTCCAAGTTGCCCCTAAGTAAGATCATTGTCATTTGAAAGCTAGGGAGAGATGCTTGAGAGAAATTAATAGTCTATCTGGAGGGCTACATAAAAAAGGGTATTACTTGGGGAAGTCTCTTCTTGTACTGATATGTGAATGGTCCCAGCCCTCATGTCCTTGTCACTGATAGTTCAGCACCTAAGACTAGGCTGTAATTTCCTCCCGAGTATCCGATGAATAGGATAAAAACAGGAATTCCTTTTGCATTCTTCTCTGTGTCCTGACTTTCTTCATCCTTTCTATTTTTCTTACATGGAACTTTTCAGGAGAAAGAGGTGTCTTTCTTGGGTCTCTGATGGGGTGTAAGTTCTGTCAACTGCCATCTAAATAGCTTTCATACACCCTCAGAAACTTGTAAATGGTTTTAATGAATATTTACGAACAACCTTTTCACTAACATTTGCCAAACTCATTTGAAAAAGGAATGAATTTTCTGTTAGAGGAACGATTCCTAGCAAGGAAGCCACAAGACGCTTTGTGCTATCTTAAAAAAAAATCAAAATAAAGAAGGAAAGAAGAAGAAGAAAAGGAAAAGGAAAAAAAGAAAAAGAAAAAAAAAGAGAAAAAAAGAAGGGAGCAAAGCATCTGTAAACTATAGTCTGCAATTTTGGCTTTGGAGCTCAAGATAATAAGACCACTGACTGACAAATTCCAAGAGTATTTTCCTATTTATATTAGCTTATATTTATTTGTTCAATATGTGAGGATGTGATTCCTTGCATTAATCATTAACTTGGTAAAGCTTTTCCTGCTTCCTTGCCAAGATTTAAAAAGAAAAAAGGACACACACCAAAAAGAAAAAAAAACTCCAAAGTTTCCATGTTGATATAAGTAGTATTACACAAAATAAGCCCCCGCTGTAGGAAAGGGCCGGACAAGTTGTCAGGACAGGCTAGAGCTGTGTTGAATTTTATTTATATCGTTGTTGCTGGGAGATATGCAAAAAGACATACAGATGCTCTCCTCATGGAAACAAACAGGCCAAGTTCAACTTGGATTTCAGAGAAGGTCTGGAGAAAGCTCTGTGAGCTGGGTTGCCCTTGTGCTCCATCCTCTGCATTGAATAACCTGAGTTATCACTTTGATTTCTATGTGAAATTAGGATGTTTGAGACTCAATTTTCGATCTTCAGGTTAGACGATAGCGGTGGGCATGATCATGATATACTCCTTGACTCATCTCTCTCTCATACCTATGGCAGCCTCTCTGGAGATGCCAATTGCATAACAAGTTGCTTAGTACTATATCACCAAGGTCCTAAGCCCTTGAGTATAGTGGAGCATATGGTTCTCTGGAACTGTTAACTTACAGCTCCATTTAAAGTTACATTCCTGGTTTTGCTCTGTATGCACACAGCAAATCTAGTCTTGACATCCCAGCCTCCATGCAGCCCCTCGTAGCACAGAATGTTCTGTGTGTCCAAGTTCCTCCTCTGAAAAATAGTGTTTGTTGTGTCTATCTTTAGTGCAATGCTGATCCAATTCAGGCCCCAGAGAGTTGCTGTGGGGTAGAAGAATAAGTGAGAGGTGGAATAGTGACCCGTATCCATCTCCTGAAGAGGTTGGACTCTCCTTGTTCAGTGATGGGGTTAATGAGTACATCTATCCGGTGCAAATGTGCAATTGTTTCCATCAGTTCTCTGCACCTGTGCGAAGAAGAGAGCAGCTGGAGCGATGTCTTCCAAGAAGCTGCATGAAAAATGAAAGAGGAGGAGGGAAATGAAAGCCCTATATTGGGTCCAGTTTTCATACTGGCTAAAGTGGAATGGAGACTTCAAAAAAAAAGGAGACTTTTCCTTCCATCTAGAAAAAGTACAGGAATAGAATCAGTCTTGGAATAAATTGCCTAGAGGATCTATGTGAATTAATAACATAAGGGTCAGTCAAAATATGCTTCATCTGGGTTATGTAAGTAGAGCTGATTTCTCATTAACAAACCCTGAGACTATTGCTGGGAGAGAGACAAGGAGATCGCTCAGCTATTCCTATGACAGCTGAAAAATGAAGGATTTTTAAGAAAGGTTCTGATTTCACACAAGCAGCTTCCTTTGCACAATAAACATTCAGATGAACAGCTCTCGTGGCCAGAAGGAGGGAAGGTAGTTTTTTTGCTTTCCTTTTCTTTTGAAGGATAGAGGTGGCTTGAAGACTGATGACTTCTGTAAACAAAATGAAGGCAAAATTAACTCCTAACTACACAATGATAGAGTCTTCTCTTAGCAGAAATAGATGTGTCCTAGCATATGTTACTCAAGCGTATACCCACTGACTTTAAATTCATCTCGCACTTTGAATTGAATCATCCAAGTGAGGAATGGAAATCTCCAACAAAGTGCAGAGGCTTTTTCTGTGCCCATGAGGGATCACTAATTGCACCATGTTCTTCAGAACTTGGACCAGTCCAGGGTTCTGTGATTCAGTGACTCAATCAGGTTTCCATCGCCTCCCTTAGGAGACCAATCTCCTCTTAGGAAAGTTTTCCTCAAGCTAATTTTTCCCTTGCTCAGTCTCACCCCGTTGCTCTTAGTTCTCTTCCCCACATCTTGCATTAGCTCCTCTCCACCCTGGACCTCCCTGAATGACTGATCTTTCCTCTTGGATGATCTTCAGGTATTTACACATCATTATTTTTCTCTCTTGCTAAGTGGTCTTGTAGCCCATAGTAATGCTTTTGCGTCATAATGTTTTGGGTCTTGTGTTTATCTGGAGCCATTTTCTTCTATTTAAGGAAAAAAAAGTCAAAAAATGTAAATGAAAAACAAAATCAACCAAATTCAATCGCAATTCATGTACCATCTGCCTAAGTGTCTTCCAGAGTGCTTTTATTCATGGTGACATAGAAAATGTTAAATTGTAACTTAAATTTTAATTTAATTGGAAAATAAAGAAGCATAGTGGAAATACTGGCACCATCTTATCTTTTCTGACTCTAACACAGAGGCATATGAACACACCAGGGATTCATGGGTGTGTTACTTTGACCCTGTGAAAGCATAGTTAGAATAAGCAAATATCCTTTCATCTTAACTTTCTTTCTTAGAACTTCTTTTGGATCATTAACAAACATTCCCACCATTACGTTGCATATCTAGAATACTGACCTTGCCAAAGGATTCTTCTGTCTTGGACATAAGACACATCTGTTCCTGTTCTAGCAGCAGTGAACAGAGGTGCTCCGCATCCCATTTAGCAAATATCAGTTCTCTGAACAGGAAGATACATTAATAAGGTTTAAAAAAATGTTATGAAGCCAATGAAGAGATCTCCAGGGAATGATTCTGGAACTGGTTAGACATGTCTAACTGTTTGGACATGGGCATCACCTTCTGTAAATGACTCTTACAAACGTGGGTGTCTTGCTTAACTTGCAATATATCTGTATTATAGATATCTAAACGTAGGGCAGGGAGAACCACTGAAGAGTATGAGTTATACTTTAATTGGCCACTGTAAAATGGCAATGTAACAACAATGCTTCCTAAGGGGGGAAATATCTTACAGACAATCACTGGGAAGTGCTGGAATACTTCAGACACAGAGGAAATAGCTGCATTAGATGGATTGGATTGTCGTTCATTCCTCCTTTCTCTCCACGGTGCTTTTGACCTAGGCAATGCATACACAGGAGGTTGATAACAGTCATAGAGGCGCTTCATTCCTTCCTTTGGAGTGGGTCATCCTGTATATTTTATTAAGGCTATGCAGAAGCTCTGTCACTAAAAGTATAGGTCCACGGTTTCCCCTCCTGGAATCCGTGGATTATTCCTACGAGGGCCATGAAAGGTCACTACAGTAAAATAGTTAATCTCTGCTATCCAACCTTAAGCATTCTGTGATTCTATGATTCTATAACGCAGCCCATTCATGTCCCATTTGGACTTTAGTTTTCAGCAATAAAGTTCATCTCTGTTTCTCCTTATAGGACATGGTGGTCTTACCATTAGTATAAGACTCCCCAATTGCTCAGGCGCTATCACTTGCTGACACTCTTTCCTGCAGCCTATTACATTCTTTTCTAAACATCTGTTTGCACAGAAAGATGTGTTGAAAAGACTGTGCTAATCCATTTACTCCCATTTTGACATGGCATTGCTGAGTGATTGTATTAGCAATGCTGATGAGTTTTCTTTAAAAAGGGAAGCCCTGTGGAACAACATGAGACAGTCACCATTGCAATTTCATTCGAAAGAAGGAGGGAAAAAATCAAATCCCCATAAAGCTCACAACGTATCTCTACCCAGCAACAAAAAGGCAACCTCTGAACAAGTCCTAATGAAGGCAACAAGACCACAGAGCAACAGGCAGTAGCAGAGGGACAGGTTGCCTGGTATGAGAGTAATGTGGTTGCATTCAGGCACTCTATAGGTGTGCCTATAGGTACAAGGTGTAAAACCCAGTTATCCTGTCAGAACAGGGGTGGTTTGGGCCCAGCACTGCATGATCACAGCTGAATTTCTTTTGCACTTAGCACCAGAGAGAAGGAGAAGCTGCAATTCATGCAGAGAGCAGGAATTCAAAAAACCTGCAGGTCTGATAACCTATTTGTTATACGTGAAAAAACAAAAAGCAGCTGTGTGAACTTCTGGTGCATATGCAGTATTTCAGTTTCCACTCCTGTACAGGGGTAAGAAGGGTAATTTGAGGCAAACCTCTGGAAACCTTGTATTGTGAGGATCTTCCAAGCATAAGCTATGCAAATTATGGCCATGGGCAGCTTGTCTGATCATATCATCGCTCATTATTTGGAGCCTGCAGCCTTTTCATGGCCTTGAAGCTCTGCATCTCTAGAAAGCATCTCTGCAGAGCATTTTTGGCCAGTTTAGTGAAGTCACAGCAAAAACTCCTCTTAAATTAAGATTCTTCATTTTTCTTCTTTTTTTTTTTTTTTAATTTCTTCTTTATTTTAGGTTGCAAATTTAAGCACGTTTAGAAGAACTTTGTTTCCACTGCTTTTACTGTGAATTTACTGCTCGTGGAAGGGCCTAGATTGGCAGCTCCAGCAGCTTGGCTTTAGTTGCAGAAGAGCAACTGCTGCTCCCCGAGGCTGTAGCTTCCAGGCAGGCAGGTGGCACCCGCATCCCGAGCCCGGCTCTCCTCGGAACCAGCGTGCTGGGCTGGTTGCATCAGTGCTACGTGCCCCGGCACGTCCAGGATCGCCTCCCCTGCGGTCTTGGCCGAGCGTTTCGGACACGGCTGCTTTCTGTACACTGAGCACTGCTTTAAGCCCGGTTCCTGGAGGGCAGGTGGCCCCCGCCACAGAACCACCCGTATCAACCAGGTCCAAGAGCTTGTCAGGGCAAGACTGGCTTGAAAGCTTGCCCTGGTTTCAACCGCAGGTTCCCAGGTTCTGCTCTGGTCCTTCCTCTGCGAGCGCAGAGTAAATCTGCTCTCCGAGGGCGCTGCAGGTTGAAGATACATTCGCCCAGGGCTGGAAGATGCAGTAGATATCTCCCTGCTTTGAGAAAAGTGAACTGCTTCCTCCACAGCACCCACTGACATCCTCCATAGAGACTAATGGTGCAGACAGATGTGTTCCCTGCCAGCAACTCTGCTGATGGGAGAAATTATTTCCCCCTCGTACTTATCACACCCCTCCTGCCAACAGAACGTCTCCCGTTGTGTGCTCCCTTACCCGTCTGAGTCACCGTAAACTGGATTACTCAACTGCTTCAATAACAAGATCTTTGAAAACCTGGTCCTGTTGGACTGGGCGCAGGTTGGAGAAATTTCAGACAAGCAACTCTGCTGGCAGGTGGATCTAACAGAGATCCTGTGCCCTTTCTCTTCTAAGGGGCTCACGGCTCATAGGAGACACATTTCCCAGAGAAGTGTGTCGGGGAAGGCTGTCCTCTTTCTAACTGCTTTTTCCCCTGTGGATAAAGTCAGAAGCCTTCCCTGGGATGCAGATCATAATCTCCACCTTTCAGAGAGTGCCTGTGCAGGAGGGTTCCCCATAGAAAAGCTAGTTGCATTAATTTGGATGCACCTGTAGGATGTGGCTTCAGAGTGATCCTAGATTTGTTTTCTTTCAAGTAGCAGAACAGACCCTAAGAGCAAGATTTAAGACTACAGATTTTCAGCACAATCTGTGTGGATTTGCTTTCTTTTTCTGTTGAGTGCCGTGTTCATGAAAGAAGTGATGGACGGGAGGGATCCTTTAAACATACCCAGGTGCCCCACACACATCATGCACTGTGGCAGGAGGAAAATATGCACTAGTGCATAAGCAAAAAG
This sequence comes from Crypturellus tataupa, assembly GCA_034781795.1. Classification (NCBI taxonomy): domain Eukaryota; kingdom Metazoa; phylum Chordata; class Aves; order Tinamiformes; family Tinamidae; genus Crypturellus; species Crypturellus tataupa. Next base: position 5,271,426 of record JAWLRI010001089.1, read on the forward strand.
CTCATTGCTAAGAAAATGCTTAGCCTATCAGTCTGTATCTGATGCAATGGTCTGTCCTATTCTTTTAGTCTGCACAGTCAGGCACGACTGTGACCAGGGCCCTGAAATCAGTGTCCCAAACTGGGAGAGAGCCATGTAACTGAGAGTGTGCCAGCCAGAAGGGCCCTGGTTCACGAGATCTATTTAAAGCAATTTCCTTCACTCCTTTCATAGCAATCTGGTTCATCTTGTGTTGCGTGCCGTGACAAAATACTGTTTCACATCTCAACCTGGAACAATTCTTCGATACTTATACTCATCTTCAAGGCCAGCGTGACTCGATTTAGGTCTCCCCAAAGTGCTGGGGTAACAGTTAATGTCTCGGAGAAGAGCTCCAGCTTGCAGACACAGCACTAGGCAAGTCAATGCGCTCGTGCCTCTTGGATGCTTGTCAGGCACTCGCTGCTCCGTGAGACTTGGCTTCGGCTTCCAAGTTCTCTCCCAGGGAACTCATCAGTCGAGATAGGATCTCTCTCCTTTGTATGTGCAAGTTTATATTTTGCTTTGGACCCAGCATCCATCCAGATATCTTGTTTGATTTTTCACAAATCCACACCCAGTAGGTGAATGGATGAATCAGAAGGAAGCTAATCATACCATTTCTTTTCTTTTCCTCTTCAGCTGTCAATCACCTCTCCTCTTTTGTAACCCTGAGTTCAGTTGTCTTAATTTTTTTTATTATAATTTTTGTGTTAATTAAATTTGGATTCTAGGTTTAACAAAAGTGAAAAATGCACTGCCTAGGCTAGGAAGCAGGAATTATATAGCTATTACATGAGCCCAGCCAGGGGCAAGTGATACCAGCTTTGCTAGAAGATTTAACAGGCCTGGTAAAAGGAAGATAAAGAGAGAGAGATGATAAAAGTGAAGAGAGAAAGGAATCCCAAGATCCTTCTCAACTTGCAGTTTTTCTAGCTTGTCTGTTCCAAATTGGGAAAGGAGGCAGGGGAGCAGATCTCTGCGTGCTCTGGCACTTTGCAGGTTTTGTTTAAATCGGCGTATGTTTTCCCACATCTGTGTGTCTTACCATATACGTGCCAGCAGAGCAGGAGAAAAAACATATGTTCACATCATTGGTCCAGTGTTTCTGTGCATGTGGGTGAAAAATGGATGTGTGGGGGACAAAAGAAATGGAGGCCTGTGGTCAAACTGCTGCTATCTGGTATAATATGGAAGCAGTTAAGGGTGCTGAATAAGGTGATATGTCAGGATAAATGTTAACCTTGAATGGTCTCCCTGGGAAAGTGCTCATTTTTTTTAGTCTAATTATAGTTTCATAAGTGGTCAGCCATTGGGTTAGGTGCTGTGCAAGTCGCAGTGAAAGGGTGAAAGGAGATGATGAAGAAGATGGAAGAGGAATGAAGGTTGTAGGAGGCCTTGAAATCACCAGAAAGATGATGGCTGAATAAAATCTAGCTAAAATCTGAATACGTTCTAGCTCCTTACAACAGGGTCTGAACACGTAAAACACACACACGTCTTCCCATGTGCACACGTAGGTCAGCGGGAGGCCAGGAACCCTCTCCAAGACCTCCTTGGCCTGCCTGGAAGCGGCTGGCCCCGCTGGCTACTGGCAGAGGGGATCACACGAGCGCTCCCTCCTCTGCTCCATCCCGGCGCGAGCAGCTGATCCAGGTGGTGTGAGCTAATCCAGCTGCCTTGCGCTCGGAGCGGAGCTGGCTGCCAGCAGAGCTGCGGGAGAGGTAATCTTTGGCCGGGGAGCCGCGCCAAGCATCTGCGAGCTGTAACGGCTTCGACTGACACAGCCACTTGCCGGCTGAACATCTGCTCGCAGCTATTTATAAAGATAATTGGGACGTCGTCATGGTCATGTGCCTCCCTGGCGTGACACGGAGCTTCGCTCGCAGCGCTGCTGCCTTGAACTGGTCCATCTAGGTTGCCTTTGCTTCTCCTCAGCTTGTCTTCATGGTCAACCTTGCCATGAGCAATGGGCTGGCTGGGCTCAGGGCAGAGCGGAGAGGGCAGGGGGCTGCGCAGGGCCGGGTATCACCCTGTTCTCTATGTGCACTGGGTCTGGGCACAGACATGAGGGCAGGAGCACCCACATGAGGCTCCTTGGTGCAGCACGGTGTCTCAGGAGTCTTTACATTCAGGTGCAGCCAGCTTGGGTAATTGCTCAAGCCCCAGCCAAGTCCCTATCTGCGTGGAGCTTCATTTCCAGCCCATAACACCTTGGCATTACTCTGCTATCATGAGTCAAAGCAGTGAGCAAGTCAAAAGTGCACAAACGTGGAACGAATTATCTTTATAGATCAGTTCGTTCAATATCTCCGTCTTCGCTGACTCTTTCCCTTGTGGGATGTTTCTTTTTCGAAATGATGAAGATTATTAGGCCTGTGGGTGAGCCGTGATAGCCTCGTTCAGAGCGGGTTGGGAGTGATGGATGACTATTCTATGTCTCCTCCCTCTTTTAAGTTAATAATAGTATCCCATCGCATCTCTTCCATAGATCTTTATTCCAGCCTTGGCTTGATCTCAGAGAAACATCTTTGCGCTAGGAAAAAAAGGCAATCCCTTCCAGACAAGAAGGTATCTAAAGAACAATAATAAAGTATAATAAAGTATTACCTGTTACTCACTAGTCCATCTAGGCACAATAATGATTTCTGTTGGAGTCTGAACCCTTCAGGAAAGGGTTAATCTTGGGTCCTTGGAATATTTTGGAAGAAAATGACCATTCATGCAAGGAGAGTGGGTGGGAGCTGGTTGCTGGATGGTAACAGCACATGGCTCACATAGCGTTAAGCTTGCATCACTCTTTCCGTTATAAATCCTGAGCCCATTTGGGCTCCAAACTATCAACTCAAGGATGAGCAATATTTATTTTCAAATATTGTGCAAAATACTTTGCGTCTTTTTGGAATCCCAGGGTGATGCTGTGGCCGGGGTGGGAGGGAAAGGGGGGTGAGGAGGGAGAGCCGGGGTAAGGCATTCTGGATCCTTTTTTGCATAGTGTCCAAACAGTTTTGTGCCTCAAGTTCCAGACCAAAATGGGCTTAATTTTAAGCAAATATTTATTCTTTGTTCAGTCAGGAGGGCTGAGGCAGAAATAAAAGCATCAGCGTTTGACCTCTAGCAAGCAAGTTCAGGCTGTGCAAAAAAATGCCTGGAGTGGATGAACCAGGCTCCAGAGAGAGTCAGAGGGAGAGGAAAATACTGTGCGGTGGCCTGGAGCTTAGACTAATAACAATATTTATTACATGGAAACTTAAAGGGTGCCCTCAGGTTGTGCTTCGTGCTTTACGGGGATGCAGAAAATGCCAGCCCCTCTTCCAATTCCAGTATCTAATTCTGATATTGTTCAACCTGCATATTGCTATGGCTGGTTAACTGCAATTCCCAGTGTGGAATTCCAGCACCCCAGGCCATAAGCATGATGCACTGAGCGGCAACCTAATTTTCATCCAGACAATAACTGAGCAGCTCCAGTCCGCACGACAGTGACAGAAAGTTAGTCAGTGCCTCTGTTTCTCCAAGTGGAGGAGAAAATCACAGTCACCTCTGCAAGGAAAGGATTCCTTTCTTCTCAGTTCAGAAATCTTGTCTTTGGAGCCGAGGTGGGATAACAGCACAGACACCCCTTGCTTGGGGTGTCTTCCAAAGAGCTATAAAGTGAAGGTGTTTTCCAGCTGTATCCAGTTCCCAGAGGGGATGGGACATCCTGAAGACCTTGGGGTCTGGTTCTAAGTTGAACACGAGATCTGTTTCTGCTGGGTTTTTGGTTTCAGTTGCTCTCTAGAGATAACACGCAATAGCACTTGCTTGCAGAGGCTTCATGCTGATTTTTCAGTTCAGATGAACAGTTTAATAAGACAACTTCTTCCTCCATGATTAGGAATCATCATCAAGTTTCACCCTTTAGGGAATACTGTAGGACCCAAAAGTTTAGAAAGTTTTCTGCATCCTGCATACTTAACATTGCAAAGGGAAGATGCATTTCTCTGGTTTATCGTTCAGGAACTGCTGCCTGTCTATGAGGCAGAGAGCTGATGACACACAAGAATACTCCAATGCCACCTCACATAGGATTTTAAGGCCTTTTTTTGATTTGTTTTTTAAGGCAAAGAATAGTTTAGAAGAGTGTAGATTTGATCTTTCCAAAAATCTTATCACTTTGTGATTGGTTTCTTCAGATCCTTTATGGAAAGAACAAGGTTCTTCTTTGGAAGATTTCCTCTTACAATTCCTTCTCCTGCCCTAAACATCTTCTCTTCCAAGTTGAGACAGCAGCAGCAAAATTTGGGGGGGTCAGAGTTCTACATTAGTGATTCTGGCTTTTTGTTCCTCTCCCCTGCGGTGGCTGGGAGAACAGGCAGCAACATCCAACAATTAAAAAAAAGATAAATAGATGTGGGATTAGTCTTAGAATGATCACATACTCTGCCAGGATCTGGAAATATCTGTGTGATCAGACGCCACAGAATTTAGAGCAATAAGGACTGATTTGCTCTCCCACAACCCGCCCCCCTTTACCTCCCTTACTGTTACTCCTCCACCCCTGCTGTTTCCAAGTCCTCCCAGGTTCCAGGATGAGACGCACAACATTTTATTATTCCGTCAAAACACTTACGTGACCTTGGAGGTGGAAAAGTCTGGCCAAATGACATCTTAGCATTTACTCAAGCACACCCTTCTCTCTTCCCCAGCCCCTGTAGGGTCTATGGGTCATAGCTGTTGTTGTATTTGTATATTTTCTTTTCTCGAACCCCTCCACTTAAGAATGTTTAAATTAAAGATTTTTCCCTTTCAAGATTTGTGTCAATGAACAGTTGAAGAGTGAAATGCAAACCTGCACAGAAGAGCTGCTGGCAAAACCCTTGAGTGCTCTGCATCTGTGTGAGAAGAGAAATGTCAGGAGCAGTTAGCAAAAAAAATGAATAGCCTTGATCCAGCCTTGTGATTCTTCTCCTGCCAAGTTCTCCAGCGCTCACTGGATGCTCCAGCAGAGCTTTGGCAAGGCTCTCTGTTACAGCTTTCTTCCTCTTTTTTTACCTGCTGTCCAGTTTAATTGGGAAACTTTGAGATAGTTCAATAGGAAATGGTCACTGAGGCTTCAGGTCACACTGCAAAACAACAGATTAGAGTCAAAACAAATTGAGATCCACCAGCACAACAGTGTGGTGTGGACCCAACCCAGGATGAACTAGAGTGGGGGTGTAGGAAGGGAAAATCACTGTTTTTAGCTTCCTCTGAGTTGTTCTTGTCAATTGTCATTGACAATATCACCACTGATTAGACACCACCCTTAAAATCAAGTAACTTTGTTCGTGCAGAACAGGCCTGGGCTGTGATCTCCCTTGGCCTTTTGCTCATCCGACTGTCCTAGAACCTGAGTTGAGTAAGTCATTCCCAGTTGACTGGACCTATTGCTACCTATGAATGGCTAAAGCTACACACAGCTTTAATTTCCTGATGTCCCAGCTGCAGATTTGCCGATGCCACCCTAAGGATGTGTTGTTTTAGAGCTGGATATATATATAAGACTATATATTTTAAGGGTATTGCTCCATGTTTTTCCCATCCATGGTTTTCCTGTCCCACTCAGCCTGACAGTACATGCCCTTTTTATTCAGGAGGCTCATGCTGACCTACCAAGGCTCCATTTAGCACTGTCCAAAGATGGACATGTTGCTGGGGTTTAGCTGGAAGTGAGCAGTAGCAGTCAAGCCAAAGTATAGTAAAAGTCTCACTCACAGAAAGGGAGGGTGCTATTCAGACCAACCCTATGGACTAGGAGAAGCAGGCCAGTGTCAAATAAATATAAGTATTTTCACCCATTTTAAATATCCTTCCCTTCTTCCCTCCATTGCCTCTATCCAGAACTGCAGAGGGAGGTAGCAGTATCCAGCAAGCAGTATTTTACCAATTACTCAAAATGCTGCACTTATGATACAAAGCTTTTAGGTACTCCAGGATCACCTTGAGACCTTATGCAGTCTTCCAAGTTACCTTAGCTCCAGGGAATAAACTCAGCTGGTGGGAACTATCCCAGCCACTAGATTAGGCAGGCAGATAGAGTCTTTAATGTGTAGCGAAGACACAGGGCTGCACTTAACTCCTCACTCAGTGGGGATGAGGCAAAGGACTCATGAGGTTTGGGTTCAAAACTAGATTCCAAGACTTTCTTCCTAACCTAATCCCTTCAGTGCAGGACACAACCAACCTAACAGAATCAGGACCCATAATAATAATAATAATAATAATAATAATAATAATAATAATAATAATAATAAACAGCAGCAAAACCTGATTGTGCATCATTCTCATCCATTTCATTTGCATGTTTTCTTCTCTCTTCACATTGCAAAAGCATTATGCAATGCACAGACCTGTCCTGTACCTTTGGAATAGGCCCAATGAGCTCCACTTCCTATAGCAGCCTTAAAACACACAGTAGGAGAATATATTTGGTAGGGAGATCTTTCTGAGCTAGTCAGCAAAGACAGGACGTGTAGTGGTTGCCAGGTGAAGTCAGAAGGTAAATTAGAAAATGAGCTGTAAGTCTCTGACTTTCAGTTGAGGATAATTAACCACTGCAAGACATTCAGCAAACACTTGGTGAAATCAAGGCAAGGAGTTGTCTTAAAATTTGCATTCCAGTTCAACCACAAAATTACAAGCATAAAAGTGGGAATTACTGCATGAGGCTTTCTGGCCCATGAGAGGGAACAAAACAATTAGATGATCGCTTTTTTGTTTGTTTGTTTTCTTTTTTGACTGTAGAAATAAAGAATCTCCTCAGGAAATATGAATAAAAGATTTCAAAAAGGTGATTTTTAACAAATTCGTTATTTTTTAAAACAATTTTTATTAAAAAAATCACTAGTCAGTAGTCCTAGAATATCTCTGGCCTTGTGAGATGGTAGAGTAGGTGGTATTGAAAGGTGTCTTAGAAAAGTACCATCTCAAAAAAGATGGGATTTGAGGTGAGACAGGTAGATGAGACTTATTTTATTCTTCTCTTCTCTTCTCTTCTCTTCTCTTCTCTTCTCTTCTCTTCTCTTCTCTTCTCTTCTCTTCTCTTCTCTT
>JAWLRI010001089.1:5278614-5344750 GCA_034781795.1 Crypturellus tataupa
TCTCTTCTCTTCTCTTCTCTTCTCTTCTCTTCTCTTCTCTTCTCTTCTCTTCTCTTCTCTTCTCTTCTCTTCCTTTTCAGCATGTATAAAACATTCATCTATACTCATCTCTTCACTAGCATCCATTTCAAAACAGGGCAAGCTTCTTTCCCCCGCCTCTCTTCCAGCTCAATGGTATGCATTGCTTGTTACAAAAAAAAAAAAAAAAAAAAAGAATGCATATTTGTCAAATTGTCTTTCAAGTTCATTTTGCTGTCAAAACCCTTCTTGTTCAACACAGGCAGCAAATGGGTTTTCAAAGAATGGAAATTAAATAATCGTTCTCCTTATGCCATTCCACAGGAGCCATACTTTCTGGAGTTTTGTTTGATATATTACTATCTCTGCTTTGGAGTTTCCAATATAACTTCTTCCCAAGGACATCAGACTGAAGATCCATTCAGCTATTCCAGCTCCTGCACGCCTGCTCTAATTTTGTGGTTTTGTACATGTGGATTCTAATGCAGTTCTTCAGAGCTCACAGCATGTCTGGATGAATGAGAATTTGCATGGTCTGACCTAGAGGGAGCAATGACTTCATGTTGATCAGATTTAGGGTAGAGATTTTATTAGCTGTCCAGAGAAAATTCTATCCCCTCTAAGTTCTGGGGCAGCAAAGACTGGTTGTCTTTAGAAGAGACTTTTATTACTGCCTGGTTTCTTCACAGATAATTTGGTTATACCTCCAGATTTCTGCAGGGAATAAGTTAAGGGTGCACATACTGTTACACTGGGAGCAGCAGCTAGATTGCACCACTCTTAGCTTCAAGGTCTTCCCACACACAAGCAATGTGAACTGACGGCATATTTGACCTTAGATCTCTTCTACACCTCCATATCAACACAGTGTCTGTGCCCTTAAAGATGTCCTTCAAGAGGGCTCTTACAGGTTCCTCGGATCTGAGGGACCCGGTTCACCTGCAGTTTATGTCATGTTGTATTCATGCCATTGCAAGCATACCGTCCTCTAGGTTACCTTGAGTTGTGTAGAAAAATTTTGCACAAGTGCAAAAAAAAAAAGTGCTTCTCAGCCCCAGGGTCTCAACCAAACCCCTCCGGAGTTTTCAGGTCTCCTTGGTGTTTCCAAGGAAGAGGGAAGTTTCCATCAAGACGGTGCAGGCAGGACAGCCCAGACACTCCAAGGGCTTCAGGGGAGAAGACCACCCAAAGCTCTGCTGCTTCTTTGTCTGGACCTACAATGCAGTGCAAGAATACACAGAGAAAAGTTGGTTTATTTATCTCCACTAGCATATTGCTATTTTAAAATGCACTGACAGTTAATACAGACAGTAATTTGTAGAGAGAGATTCAAACTTTGTGTCAAGTTCAGTAGGGAGTACCGAGCTGTTCAGGAGCACAAATAATTTTTTCTTTAATATGAGTTACAAAATCAAAGTGTGAGACTGAAATAATTTTCACATCAAAAATGTGTTTCTCAGAGCAAAAGAATAAAAAGGAGAGGTATTTGTTCTCCATACAAAGCAATGCTGAGTAGTGCTGCAGCAAGGGCAGGGTGTGATGGATACCAAAAAGGAGGCAAATGTGCCCAAGCCCTGGAGGGTGCTGTGACTGCGCGACAAAAGGAGCTGCAGGCTTAGTTTGGCAGTGACTGAAAGGAGAAACATGTGCTAAAGTGCTAAAGTTTCTCTTTATGGCTCTGTTTCAGAACTACAAGATTAAGGTCCTTTCATGGAGGAAATGGGACACTGACACACCAGTAAGAAGCAGGGAGCAAAATCAATCCAGACTATGAAAGAGTTCATGTGTCACCATCCTTGTAGGAGCATCTGACTTCCTCATCTTTCCTGTAAGTTATCCTCACAATGCCCTAATAGAGTAGGGAAGCATCCACGATGCTTTTCAAGGCAAACAAAGCAATGAGTAGATTCAGTAATTACTTTGGGGAATTTCCTTTGTCACTACCCACATGTGTTTTCAATGCGAAGTTGGTTTCTGGCTGGTCTTCGGGTTGCTTTGATGCACCAGATCATCTACTTCAGCGTGCAGTAACCAAGAATGGGGAGCTTTCTTCAGTGGGTGATAAAAGTCTGCAAGTTACTGGAGTAAGTTTTATTACTGGATATTAGTGGTTCATTCTGCGAAATTCTGAGTAAGGACAAGGAAATTCCAAACCAATTATGTAGCAGAGAAAAGTAGCAAAATTCATCATAGAAACAAAGTCTTGCAAATTAATCACTCAACTGATGGTCTTTCTTCCCTCCTCTCACATGAACAGGACCCTATGTGGCTAGAGGAAAAAATTCCCAATAAAAAGCTTTGGTTTTGCCTACACAGCATAGACTGATTAAAGGCCTTTTGCTGTGTTGTTATCCTTTTATTAGCATGAATCTAATAATAATAATATCACCACAAGTATATTTACATTGCTGATGCCAGAGAGCCTCCAGGCAACTTAATAAAATGCAGCTCAAAGAGTGCTTGATCATTAATAGGACAGTGTGCTGAAATAAAACTGAGAACAAGGGTGAACTAAAAGCCAGAGACCCATCTCCAGTGCTTGCAGGCTAATAATAAGCCAGCTAAAATGTCTGTTCTCTTTTAGTAGCAGTTCCAGAGCACTGTGTATGTTGAACACAATGGATGTGTTAGCTATTGGCATCTACAAAATAAACAGATCCATATATCCCAGGCTTAGGCTTCTGAAAACAAGATACTAATCTCTCTCTGTGCTCAGAACTCTCTGGCTCTGGGATTTATCATGAGGCCAAACCTGTTAAAGGACAGAGAAATGCCCCAGCCCAAAGCTGTACAAAGCAAAAGACAAGCCCCAAATATTTCAGGTTGGTTTTGATTAAACTAGTTTTCTGTTGCCTTTCTGTCTTACTCTAGCACAAAGACAAACCATGGGATGATCTTGAAAGCAATGCCAGTTCCTTCCTGGCATTAAGAGATTTCATCTGACAACCTAGAGACATAATGTGACCTTTGATTGCTATGCACATGTCACAGATTACACATAGCCAAATTCCTCATCTCCCCTGCTCCAGCAGTTGGTCACTGCTGTTGGCACTTCATAACTTCTGAAATATTCCTGTTCAAACAAGGAGGATGGGCCACCTAGGTGAAAATCTCCTCTTGTGTCTACTTAACACCTTCCCATTGGCAAATGAAAGAAATGTCTCCTTCCTAATGATTTGATCAGGATATGTCATATTTCACCTTTACTCTTTTCTTTGTGCCAGTTGGGATGTTTTCAATGATCTATGTTGACGATTTGCTGTAGAGGAATGCATCAAGAAAGAGCACATGCAGAGGTGTATGTGTGTGCCATGGGGATGGCAGTCTATATCTTGAGAAATAATAGAGAAGTGGAAGGCAGAAGTCCATGGAGCTGAGCAGTGGGAGGAAAAAAGCCTTTTTGCTCCTGTGGACATTGAGCTCTGTCTTAACCTCCACCTGCTGTGGACTTTCCCAGCATGTCCTCCCTTTCCCCCTGCCTTTTGGATCCCATCCCTCTCCTCTGTGGGAAAGTGCTGGCAGCAGACACCTGCTAGGGCCTAGGTCCAAGAAGTAGCTCCATGCTCGAAGCCAGATGTGTGGCAGCAGAACATGGAGGAGGAGGAGGCAGAGAGGAAAGGAGGTGGGAAGGATAACTTTGAACAGCTGGAACGGAAACACTGGTGGAGCCGTTGGTCCCATGCCCATGACAGGGGAGGTAAAAGGACAAGAGCCCTCAGCTGATCTCTGATACCAGGTAGTGCTCCATGTGCTACTTGGGTAGATGTCTAAGAGCGACATGTACGTTCCACTCAAACCATCGTAGCTTTGAAAAGTTGGAAGGGGAAGGGGAGTTGGCTGGCATTTTTCCAAAGCAGAAGAATAATGCAACTCCATAAAAGTTGTAACATGCTGTCACAAGCAGATTTGCTAATAGGATCGTGTCGCCAGTCTTTTAACAGGACAGTAAAGGGACCACATTGCCCAGCACACACTGACTGCACCGAGTGCTCTTTCGGGAATCGTAGGACTGTGTTAGGCAGGTTGTTGGTGACCAACACTCAAACCAAGTAAGTTTTCCTCCACATCGGTTTTGGGGAGCCATTCTTGCAATATGTCTAGATAAATACAATCCCCATAACATCCCTTTTCTCTATCCGGTCAGAAGTTATGGACAATGGAAGTTTAATAATTTCCACTTGGTACCACACTAACTTTTTGAGGTTGCTGCTACACACAAAGAGGTCCCACCACCAGAACAGCAATTATTTTTACTATGTGAATTGATTCCTAATTAAATTAGGTACAGTACAGTTAGGGAAGATGATAATTACAATACGGCTTTTGCTGTAATTCTCATTGGCTATGTAAATATAAAGCTATTAGCTCAAAATCCACAAGCAGTGCATGGAAACACAGTAGAGTCAGAGTGTGGATTAACAGAAATATTATCAAAAATAATAACTAAGGATGAAGTTCAGCTTTGGAAAAAGCAAGGATTATTAAAATTAAAAAAAAATAATAATCAGCAGTTGTAAAATGCTGGCCATTTGGAAAGTGTACAAGGGCACACTGAAGAATTCCTATATGAACTGTAGATGTAGCAAGTGCCAGACACACCACGCTGAGTGAAATGTGCTCTGTTATCTCACGAAGATGAGGGCAGGCTCTACAGATGATGTATTTTATGGTACAGGCACGTGATGAAAATGGGCAGAGATAAGGCTGAGCTTTTCCGCTGTCCCTCTAAATTGCCTCAGAATTAGTGTTACATGGACAATGACTTTTTGTACAGGATGTTTTATTTTAGCTTTAATCTCAACTCTTTCCCTCCCCTCCACCACCCTGGATCTCTGGGAATGAGAGTGGTTCTCACAGGAGTGCTTTCCTGTGACCCAATTGTCTAAACAAACAAAAAAGCATAAAGGGTCCCCACCTATGTCATGCTAACTCCTATTATTTTTTATCTTCTTTGAAAGGAGATGCTAAAAATACACATTGTTTGTTTGTGACCAGTGATAAACCGGCCACGTGGTCCTTCTCTCAAAGAGCACGAGGCCAAATCACAAATGAACCAAACATCATTGCAAATGTCCTTGTCTTCAGCAATCTCAACATAAAACTGTTTTCTCAGCTAATAAAAGGTGGACTTCGTCCCTCAAACTCTAAATGTCCTTAAGTAGAGAGGTGGCAGCAGGTCTCCGTATTGCAAAGAAAAGTTGTCCAACGTGGTGCTGGTTTTAGGGAAAAGTAACCCGGATGCGTTTATGGGGGATCCAGGTCATAACAAGGGACACTGATAACAAGTGAGCTGCAGTTCATATCATTCAGTGCATTTAAGGAAGGAAGGAAAGGGTTTTTTTGTTTGCTTGCTTGTTTTGTTTTTCCCAGTGAATTGTCTCCTTGTCTTTAGTGCATAGGAGAATTAGCTGTACTCCATTTACTCTGATTCTGATTTGTAGTTGCTATCTCAAAACATCACAGAAGAGAAATGAAGCCACAGAGTCCTCAGGCCTGAGACTTCAGCAGCTCCTGTGTTTGTGACACACAAAAAGTTCAGCTTAGTGGAGGGATATTGCTGGGTCACTTGAAGTTCTTGAGCCAGGTTTTATTTTGTGTGAGATTTTATACATGACTGTTTGCCTTGAGGGCAGTCTGTTATTTATGAGCTGATTTTTATAGTTAATTCATGAGGAACAGCATGAGTGTCAGATATTCAGGACTGTCTTCATATCACACAATTCATTGTTTATCTGGAAAGTGTGTTATAGTCAGTTTGTTATCCCATATTGGTTATCCCGTGTCTTTGAAAACTGTGACCATACAGTTAGCAAGTCCTATAACTCTCAGTCCAACACAAAGCAGCAAGTTCACTGCCAGACACTATCAACCAGTGCCAGATGATTATTTATCGATATCATGTGTTAAAAGGAAAAAGAAGAGACAAAGAAGAACAGTTCAGCAATCCAACTCTCCCTTTCTGCCTCTCTCCCCCTCTTTTTCTCTAATTTTCCTAACAAATCTGAACATTATCTTTGGACAGGAGGATCCTTTGTGGTTATTTTAAAGAAGGGGATTTATGGAACTTCTCTACAACATTCGAGAAATAAAGTGAGATCAGTTTGCCCATAGTATCATTAATCTCCCCCCTTGTGCTCCCTTACTGTGGAACAGGATTCCAGCTTCCCCTAGAAGCCGGCAGCATCCAAACCAAGCCCTTTGTGTAACCACTGGCCACTCTGAACTCCATCAGCTCCCTCACCCCACCTGCCTTTTTCATCTTCCCTGTGGGAAGACTTTCCCATTAGCCAAAAGGAAGTTTTTTTTTCTTCTTTCTTTTCATATGTCAGCATAAGGAATTAAGTGCAGCAGGGAGATTCTGCCATGTTAAAGGTCAGTTGCATAAGTTCTCTTAAATGGCAATTAAATGATTCTATGACAAACAGGATGCACTCAGTGTGCAGACATCAGCTCCGACCTTGGGACCTGGGAGAGTCTGGGAAAGAAAAAAAACACTTTGGGAAAATAAACATAACACCCAAAACTGTAAAAGCAGATGAATCAGCAGAGAAACTCTATCATTTTCCCTGCATCTCTAGGGAAATGCAAAACGTAAAAACACTTTAATTTCTCGCTCAAAGAAAGAGGCTGTCTGCAGATCAGCTGTTCATCTCACGCTGTTAAAAGCAACCTGTTGAATTACCCAACCCACGTCCTGGGAGTGAGTTAGCCTTTCCCTTAGCAGATCGAGGGGAGAAGTTGAGGGTATTTTAAGGCCACATGTGGTAAGAGACAAATAATTCTGAGATGAGTCTGGGAAAGAGGTGACATATGGTTACAGAGTGATACTTGTATAAGAGAAGAAGGGACAGTTCCTGCTAAGAGGGCAGGAGAAAATTTAATCCTTTCTCCACAAAGAGACCTGGTCTTACCCAGGGCCTTAATAAGATGATGCTGACAAATAATGTGACCTACCCTAAAGAGCTCACTGAGCACAACGTGATGAGGATCGGAAGGAAGCAGTAAAATCACAATGAATAAGGACAGAAGAAAACCCTTCTCACCAGCTGGTTCCAAATCTGAAGGATCTGGAATGGATTTCATTTCGGAAGAAAAGTGAGTCAGGAGATTTACCCTGGACAAACTTTGTCCTGAGAAAGAATGTGGGATGTACAGGCTTCCTCAGATGAACTGACTGAGAGCAGAAAGTGGGGGAGATGCAAGGCTGGTCTATGATAGGGAAGTTCTGAACTTGCAATGAGAACAAGACATGAAATGGGCAGGAGCTGGAGGGATGAATAGTGAAGCTTCAGTTGAGCAAAAAAGAAGAAATAAAACAGAGAAGAAGAGTTCATTTGTATTTCAAGGGGGAAAGGAGAAAAGTTTGAATTCCTTTTCGAGGTCAGGTAAAATCTCAGTAATCTGAGGATGACAGGGCGGGGAAGGGCCATCATCTTGGGCAGTAAGACAGCACAGGGCACCCACAAAATAATATCAAGAATGAGAGGGGAAGAGTGAAATTACAGAGGTAAAGGAGACAGTGAGGACTCTCCCCTCTCACTCTCCTCTCCAAGTCCTTCCTTGCCAGTGAGAACAGCTAAGACTAGGTGACTTTGGAAAATATGAAGAAGGGGATGGGGAAACAAGACTCGCTTGGCAACATCAAATTTCAGGGCTAGAAAGAAGTGAAGAAGATCCAGAGGAAGAGTTCCTGACTTCCAAGAGAATCCTGAGGGATACTTCAGTCATGCTTATTTCAGCAGGCAGCAAGACATCCTGGCAGGAGATGCTGTGGAGATGGCGAGACTGAAGTGAAGAAAAATGTCTTGCCTAAACTAGTGCTGATTAATGCCTTAGGAACCAAGAATCTGCTCTCTAGTTTTGCAATGCACAGTTATACCCCACTCTGTCCATGGCAACAGGTGAGGAATAGGTAGTAGACAACATCCTTCATCAAAAATTCAGACTTGTCATGAACTATTAGCTCCAGAGGTTCAACGAAAATGTTGGCTAAAACTCCTCTGCATTCCCTCATTTCTGATGCTGTTTTCTAAGTTCCAGCTTGGGAATGGAAACAAATGGAGAGAAAAACTTGCTTTTGTTCTGTTAGCCTGGTGTTTCTCACAAAGACGTCACATTTTTACTGTGCTAGCAGAATGGGGAGGCTCTGCAGGCAAACCATTTGCCGAGCAGGAGCGAACCAGCAGATGATGGTGATAACGCAGCGCATCAGGCGATGCTTTGATCTTGCCACCTGGTTCCAGGCTTGAGCCCTTCAGCCAACTGCAGCATCCTGGCAGCAGCAAGGATAGGACTGAGGCTCTATACCCCAGGGATCTCAATCAGCAGTCAAGATCCTACAGCAGAGGAGTTCAGATATCACCTGGGGTGAAAGATGTGAGGCTCCAGCAGGAGAAACATTCAGTTTTCTGTGGCACTGCACATCAAATATGCCCCAGAATATATATTAGTCACTTTATTTTGGCTGAGAAGAAACAGCGTTTGTCTGCATTAGACAGAAGCTTAAGAACTGAAGAAGAGTATTCATCCTATTGAAACAGAAGAGAGAGTTTGAATCAGAAGAGTGTAAATCAGCAGAGCTGGAATTCACACAGGATGTTGGCATTTGCACCAGTGCTACAATCAAATGTACTAGAGGATTTCTAAAGACCAGAGCTGGTCAGGAGATCAGATTTATATCTATCAACCCAGAGCAACTTGGAATACCAAGCAAGGGTGTTGGCTGACAATTGATTCAAAGAATAAAAATGCCACCTTTGGTTACAGTGCCTATAGCAACCAGGTGATTCTCTGGAGGTTTCCCACCCAAGCAGCTGTCCAATTTCTTTATGGGATTTGACAGGATTAGATGACCCTGAAGATAAGGGTAAAGGTCTCTTCTGAATCATATTGGCGAAGAGGCAGAGTTCGCTATCCTAAGGTATAGGGAGAGATAATGCTTTTAAATTGGAACAACCAACTCACTGAAAAAGAAAATTAAACAAATTTTAGGGGATCCAAGTCCTTCTTTAAGTCTAAGATAGACTCAGCAGATCCAAACTACCTACAGGTGTAGAATAGGAAACAGAAATCCTTATTTTAGCCTATTCTTCTCAATTATTTAATTGGGGGTTATTTTTGAATAGCCTTTTTTTTTTTTTTTTAATCTTCCAAGCTTCTTAGCCTAAATTTCATGTTCAATAGGAAAGGAAGGACTTATAGGGAGATAGATTTTACATTCTGAGGTGGATACAAGATTGTTACTAATAATTACCTACATATCTAAACGTTTTCCTTGGCTATGTCAGCTAATCCCCTCTCCTTCATGGATTTGTAACCAGTCAGCGCCGGTGTCAGATGGAAAAACTCATTTTACAGTTGAGAAACTAAGGCAAGGGCCAAATTAAAATAGGATCTTCCAGGGCTGCCAAAACAAACAAAAACAAAAACAACAACAAAACTGTTCTCTTTCTGGGGGGAACATTTCCTTTTTTGGTTAGTATAGTTCTCTGGTTTAATACTCTTCTATAAGACCTCAGCCCTGGGAGTTTTTTACAGTTTTCTTTTTTTTTTTTTTTTTTTTTCTGAGTCCGTAAAATGGGGACAAAACAAGAATATCCCTTTGTAACAGAGAGGGAGGGAACTGTATTTACTGTATTTGCAGATACACATCAAGAGAGGAGAAGTGCAGGGCGGGAAGAAAGAGAAAGAGGCAGCTTTGTTCTTGCAGCGGTTTGCTCAACAAAGCCCAGACTGTTCCAGTGATAGTGGATGCTGCGTGTTTATTCTGATAATTTATGGTTTAATTAATTTTGGGGTGAGATAGCGAACATGCTCCAGTGCCAGATCAGGTGAAATATGATCCCAGCATTTCAAGAATTTAAGCAGCTGAGGGGGTTGACTGAATGGCACCTGAAATCCAATAAAAGGCAGCACAATGGGAAGGCCTGGTATCTTAAAGGAAGATCTTTGAAGATTTTAAATATACCGAACAGGGTGGCAGAGGGGAGTGGGGCAGGATTCATCCAAAAGTTCACACTGCCATAGTGCCTTATGAAAACACTGCCTTTCCTTGCCTGGAGTTCTGCATCTGAGGAGCTTTTTTTTCTGCATTTTTCAGAATTGTCACTGTTCTGTTAGCAAAAGTACGACCATCGTTGTCTTTTCTTTATGAATAGTGATATATTTTGAAAGTCTAGCTCTTCAGTTAAGAGATGACAGGAACTGAAATTGTAAGAAACTCCAAATATTGCAAGATTGGTTCTAATATCCCACATGTTAGTAACACTGTATGCATATATTTTATACATGAAAGTCTGTGCATCTCTACCCCTGTTTAAAACACAGTGCAATATTTCACAGCTGCAGTACTCTGCAGCTTCCCTAACTATGTCGGAACAATTCACAGTAGTTGTTCTCTCCTCTTCAGAGTAAGGAAGTGATATTATTCATTGTTTATGAATGAGGAAGCAGGTCACAGGACAAAGAAGACTGAAATAGTAAAAATAAAGACTGAAGCCCACATCTACAGTGTAAGTTGTTACTTTAATCACTGCACAACTCCCTCCTAAGGAGAGAGACAGGAACTTGCAGCCAAAGTGCTGAAGTGGGACTCTGGTAGCCTCAGGCTGGATCCCCAGCTTTTTCAGTGTACATGTGGATAAGATAAGCACAGGAGTTTAAATCCCTTACCAGAAATGCCCAGATCTGCAAAGTGGGGGGAAAGAGTTTGGAATTACTTATAGCATCTCACTGTATAGAGAAGGGGACTGTATGGATCATCACTGTGGGATGCCTCAGCTTTAACTGACAGCAGAAGAGCAGGGATGTAAGAAACCTTTCTCTGGAGCCTGTTCCTCTATCCACAGAGCTTGTCCCAGCTAGTGACCCGCAGTATTTGGCAGGGGGGAAAAAAAGTAAATAAAAAAAAAATATTTCCTTTCCCATCTCCTTGTGGATTTTCCCATAAGCTGGTTAGGTTACAGCTTGTGCTGCATCACACATGTACCTTTTCATTTTAGTGTCTAGTCCTGACCTTTGCTCGCAGCACTCAGTCTCCCATGCACACCCTGCTTACTCTCCTTCTGTAATTTATGGCACACACTGTACACCCATTTCCTTCTGCCCTTAACTCTCTTGCATGTGTTCTTGTTATCTCAGCTGCTCGATAGATTTGCCATACTCTAGCTAACGTCCAGGCCGGTTCGTGTAGTGGCCTCTCTCTTTGACAATATTCCACTATACATGAGGGATTCGCCCGGTCTGTGCATTCACACAGCTTGTTAGGACTTCTCAGCATGGCCTATAACCTTCCCTCTGGAGCAAAAGAGAAAGAGATTTGTGCATGACACATGTCCTGCTTGGCTTTGAGGGCTGTAGCATTTGTATATTTTTTCAAGCTGTCAGTCAGATTTCAATGCAGACCCTTTCCAAACCGAGAAAGTAGCATTGAACATGGCTTTTCCTCAAAAGTCTGCCCTTCCTTTGGAGACAGGAGACATTTAGCTTGCTTTGATTAATGCTTCGCCTATTACTTAGAGCTATAAATGGGAACTTTGCTGAAAATGCTCCCCAATCACTTTCTGATTAGGTTCAAGCCAGCCTGGGAATCTGTAGTAAGAATTTATTCCCCCTGTGCTCTGGCTTTGTAGAAAGCCGTGACAATGTCCCAGTTGTTTCCACTGAATTCCAGCTTCCCACTTCTCCAGCAGACCCTTCCTCCCTGCCTCCCCTGGCCAGCAAACACCCCAGACTGCTTCCGTCCTCGTGGAAGAGATGGGCTTGAGGGAAAGACCTGAAGGGCCCTTGGCTTCTGCTCAAGGAACGGGGAGGAGGAGAGAGGCAGCAGGAAGGGATGTGGGGTGGAGGGCAGCAGTGCAAAGGGAGGCAATGTTGGGGCCACCCAATGACTTCAATGGTTTAAAAGCATCTCTTGCAGTGGGAATTTGTTATCTGAGCAGCAGTGGAGCTCATCTGTAGGAAGAAGATGGGTCCTGCTATGGCACCTTGCCTTATTTAACAACAGAGAAGCTAGAGAATCCCGCAGATGGACTTCTGGGGATCCAACTTCCCTCTTTTTCTTGGTTCTCCACAGTAGTGCATGTCTTACGGTTCCCTATAACATAAAAATATTGGTCAGAGGCCTCCACTGGCCAACTTTCAATGATGAATCTTGTGCATGGTGCCAACTGATCTGATGAAGGAAGAGCAGCCCTTGCTCTCCTTGCTAGAGTCTCAGAAATCCCAGTCTGTGTCCCAGCCACATTCCCTTGTTCCCCCCTGTCTGCCCACAGCTCCAGCCGCGTGTCACACATCTGCAACCGGCCAGGAAGGGATGAGAGTCTGCACGCTGGCTGTAACTCTGCCCGTGTTTATCCAGATGGCTTTTCCGTGGCAGAAGTTATCAGGATGATGAATGCATTTTCCCTTCAGGATGGGATCCATTTCCTGGGATGCATCACCTGGCTCTTTCTTCTCAGCTCATTTCTCTGAGCATCTGAACAGCTGTCTTACATTTCTGGTGTCTTTTGGTATTTCACTGAAGTTAACTGTGTGCTTTGGGGAGGGAGGGGAAAGCACAAGAGGAGAAGAGGAGGGAACTCCCAGAAGCAAATCAAGATGAAGAAGGGTATATATGTCTATGCCTCAACCATGGAGGTAATTGGAAGCTATGGAATGGTACCCAAGATAGCTTTGATCTTGTGTCCTTATATGAAAAAAAGACACATAATTGCCGGTATCAAAGAATGACTGTGGTCTGAGCATCAAAAGCAGGGCAAGACAAAGTATGATGTAGACCATGCTGGTATAGCCTTGATGAAATACATACATCTCCTCAACCACCATCAAGCTTCCGGCCATGTTCCTCTTAATGCAGCTCATAAGACAATTATTTGCCTTATTTCCAGTCACAATATGCTGCTGGTGCAGCCTCATCCCAGCATCCACCATAATTCCCATGTCATCCTCTCTTCCCAGACAGTACCAAGACATGGAATTATTCTGCTCTATGGCTACTTATTCATGAAGACTTTGAAGTTTCTGTTTGCTCAAGAATATCAAGCATTCTCCCTAATTTAGTATCATATGCAAAAAGGATGGGGATTCATTCTGTATTGTCATCCAGGCGACTGATAAAAATATTGACCACAAATTGACACTGAAGATACTCCATTGGCTACTAGCTGACACTTGTGGACATCAAGCTATCGAATGCTGCTCTCTGAGCCCAAAACTACAGAAAATTTTTGTCCCATCTAACAGTTGAATCATGCAACCCACACTTTCTCAGCCTCAGAACAAGGATGGTAAGTCAGACTCTCTCTAAATCCTTAATAAATCAAGATCTGTTCTCCCCTTGTCCATAGTCAGTCATTTCATCACAAAGGGTCATCAAGTTGATTAAGCATGATTTGCTCTGGTAAATCCATGTTGATTTCCCCTTATTTCTTATAGCATCTTTTTTCAGATCTGATGTCAGCTTTTGGATTTTCCATTATCATAGCTCTTAGAGGGAGGAAATTTATTGCTTGACACATGTTGAGGTAGTCTTGGAAATTTTTTCTCCCCCCACCTCCAAAAAATGGAGCATTCGGGTTTGACTTCTGTCTCTTTATCTCCTGTGGTTATCAATGGGAGAAATTAAGCTTTTTATATTTTAGTAAGGTCTTCCATTGTCTGTGCAGCATTCATTAAATGCCACTTAACAAAATGTTTCAAACTGCTGAGAAGTTATGATATAGAGAGGCAAAGGTGCTTGCTTCAATATCATTACAATAAGTCACTGTAAAAACTTCAGGAAGATAATACCCTGCCTTCCTAAGAACATTGAAAAGGTCACAGCATGGAAGAGAATGGGAATTTAATGAATCCAACTGACAGCAGCCTTTTCCGGTCCGTTTCCTGTAGGCATGTGATTGTCATGATTTCATTCCAGACCCCAACAGCAGCAGATAGTGACTCATATGGAAGAGGAAAACTTCATCCTTCTCCATCTTCCCATGCCGAATGCTGAGGCTCTGGTTCTCAGCTCAGTGAAATCAGAGTGATGTCTTAACAATTATTTCAGTGGCCTTAAGTACTGTGCAACTTGCTGGAGAAGCTTTACTTGGAAAGGCTTGGCACAAATAGAAAAATATTTGAAAGTCCCCAGCAGATGAAGGGTTTATTCTGATCTACCCTTTGGCAGTAGAAGAGAATGGACCATGTGGCAGATACTCAAAAATGTTTCACTGCCCTTCCCATCAGAAGATAGAAAGGTGCCTGTCAGCTGGGACTATTATGCTGAGCCTTGCCTTTGTTCCTTCATTCTTCTAATAAATCAGTAAAATAAATAAAAGACGAAGCTGATGAACATCCTACCACTGTTAGGATTACTGTTTGCTTTCCATTGCTGATGGCTTGGGGCACTAGAATCTGTGGACGTTCACACTATGAAATAATTTGAAAAAAATCTAATTTATTCAGCATATTAATCATGGAATAGAATGCTTTCCTATCTGCTAGTTTGGGGAAGATTTCTTGCCTTCGTGCATTTTTGTTTGGCAGATGTATATTTGCCTGTTTTTTGACTTGCTTTATTAGTTTTAATGAGGGCAAGAAAATCCAAGATGAATGATTGCACTTCCAGGTTGAAGGCAACCAGACTACAACAAAGTTGTGTCATCCCAAACCAGCTCCCCATAGAAGCTAGTGAAGTATCTCACCTTCTACTGTAGTGACCGTAGGTCCCACTAAAGGAATAAAGTTATAAGAAAGGATATTGCAAAAATAAGATGCCAGTCCCGTGCCATAAGGCCATCTATCCTCCAGTAGGTTCTGGCGCAGAAGAAATGGATTCCAGTGTCTTCTGCTTGTATTGCTAGGCAACATGCAGCACTGCTGGGGGAGCCAGGTGGCTGCATTGAGAGGCTTTTCTCCAGATTAAAACCAGACATATATCAAAAATAAAAGCGCCTACACCTCTGTGGCCTTTGGGAGATGTGTTCATATTCCGGATCTGGCTTGCAGAGCCAAGAGACTGGAACTGGCTTCATCCAGGCTGTCTGGAGAAGCAGAGCTCAGATGGGAACCAGTCATTCCAGCCCAGTACCCAGGTTTTCTATCTCCAGACTGGAGCCAAAGGAGCAGCCATCGTCAGGGAGCTAAACTTGGGTTTCTAGGCTCATCCGTTCATGGGATTACAGGCAAAGCCAAAACCCACTGTGATATTCTTGCCAAGGATGAAGGAAATCAATAGGCTACAGTATAGACTTACACATGGAGACATACCAAGTGTGCTTGGATGCATGGTTCCCAAATTAAAGAGGGGAAACAAACAGATCTCTGTTGCAAGTCTGGGAGTTGTTTGCAACACGCGTCTCGCTGTGCTTGTCAGATTGCCCTGGCTGACTGGAACTGTGCCACCTACATAAGAAGAACAGCAATCCCCCAGTCTCATCCTTGCCACCTCCTGCTTCTCCTCAGGGAAAGCAGAGCTGATAAATGCCCCCAACCTGGGTCTGTGTCCATAATCGCAGCTGGCCCCGATGTTGCAGCTAGGGTGTTTCTTTTACCCTGTCCCTAACTTGACTAGCTGGTCAGAAATGCTTTTGGACCTCTGGGTTCAAGAAAAGCTGCAGAAATCTTCATGGTGATGGTGAAATGCAACCAGCACATCCTTCTCTCTAGGAGCCACAGCAAGTGAAGGCGTTTTCTGTCACACGATGAACTCGGCCCATGCCATGCAGGTAGTACTGAAATTATTATTTTTTTCTATTTAAAGTATTCTTGGAACAGAGGCAGTCAGTAAAGTGCTCCCAGAACATTAAGAACTTGGACACACAGAGGAAAACTGCAACAAGAATCAATTCCTGTTGGACAGTTATAGCAAAAACACAAACAAAAGAAAACAAAGCAAAAAAAAAAAAAAAAACCCAACAAAACAAAACAACTCCCAAATCACCACCAAAAAATCCATACAAACAAACAAATGCAGAGGAATAAGAGGAAAAACAACTTCCCACTCAGAAAAAAAAGACCTGGCATCATAAAACTAGCAATGTTTCAGTGTCCCCTTGAAAGGCTACATTCTCCTTCCTGGCTAGGAAAAACATAAAGGTTATGTGGAATAGCACCCTCTGGTGAATGTTGTTCCCAGAGTATCCCTGGCCCTAAGAATGGAAAGAGGGATACAGCTGCAAGCCATCCCAGAAGAGAGATGTAAGTGTAGGCGACACTTCAGGGATAGGGGGGAAAGGGAAAAGAAGAGACGCTCCCTCTAGAAGCAAATATCCCAGATCCATTTGATCCTGCCAGGAATCCCCAGCTGTGCTGGCCTCCTGATACAGCTGTTGAGGGATCTTCGATTCAAACGGCCTTGTGGAGAGAGGATGTGCGAATATTTCTTAGGGGCTGCCTGGCTCTCCCTCTCCTTCTTGGCCTTTTTCTTCCTAGCCCATGGACTGAGACTACCCAGATAGATTGGGAAAGTGCAGTACAACGGGAGGTTCCACAGACCAAGGCATTGCTGCAATTACCCAGAGCTAATTTGGGCTCTGGTCAATGCAAAATGTGTGCCAGCTGGGGAAGAGCACGTGGAGTTTGCCACCCAAGGTGGATTAAACCAGCTCGGAAAATTTCACGAGAGGAAGCGTTTCTTTGAGACGGCCTCAGCGGCTGGCTGGGAATTCAACCATGAGGAGATCTGGCCCGTATGCAAATAATACATACGCTTACTCGTGCATTTTCATCTCAGAGGGGAGAGGAAAGTGGAGAAGGAAGGCAGCTCTGTGCAGGAATAACAACATTTCCAGAAGCAGAAAAATGCTTTTGCTACATACCCATGTCCTGGATTTTCTAGAGGTATTTTAAGGCCATCAGAAATCTACATGGAGGGAAACCAACATAATCCCCTTACAGAGCCTTTCCTCCGACGCATCATTTCCAGGACCAGCAAGAGATTCAGCACCCAAATGCAAGTCCGTTCTGTTCTCTCTGCATTACTGGGTTATAACAAGAGTCCTAACCCTGAATTTTCCAACCCTCTTGCAGGCAGATGCTGGGGCTCTGCTCACTTCTTGGTGTTCCTATCTGTAGCCTGCTCAGCTTTACTTGGACTGCTCATGACAGAAACAGATGGACCCATATTAAGGGAATCAGCTTGAATCGGAGCCTTCCCCTCAAGGCAGCTCTAGATCCTGGCCTGTTTTATCTTCTGAATAAAGAACATGCATGGTGAGCAAGTCTGGGCTTGATGCACACAATCCCTCCTGCAGACATCTTTAGAGACCAGGATTTTGCACCACAACTTTTGAAACCTTTTACAGATTTTTATGCTCTCTGGAACTTCTCATCACAGACAAATGTTTTCTACATGAAGACATTGGACTTGGGGAAGGGAAAGAGATAGCACTTCCCTGGATACACGATCATCTGGCATCTCACAGGGGTCAGTGGGAATTTGGATGGCTCAGGGGCTAGCAGATGTAATGAGTCGACCCCTCCTATACAAGCCATTCGTGTAGGGAAACCCAAACCCAAAAGGGAACCCAAAGATTCACTTTTTTTTTTTTTTTTTAAGAGATATTTGGAGACTTCAGTAAAAATCTAAAGGTTAATTGTGGTAGATGTTGCACATAGAGAAGAGAGAAAGTTCTTCCACTGATGGTTCCAACCAAGTGAGAAACAAAATCAGAGAAAGGGGAAAGTACATCTTCAGAGCCCCCCAGGGGGTGAAGGAAAGATCTAGAAATAGCAACTAGCTTCCTTGAATCTCCATCTAATGTAAGGGGTCATCTCTTCCATAATACCTCATTTTCCCCCGGAAAGATATTCCTAACTTCAGATATTCCTGTTACTCGCTGAAAGGCCCATGCTTTTTCAAAGCTTGTTGTACTTGGCACCAAGCATCTAGTGGCAGAAAAACTCATCAATTACTCCTGCTTGTTCTAAAAACTGCATGTGTGTGTTTGTCTGGAGTCCCAAAGAACAAGCAGAATATTCAATTTCTCACTTTTTCAGTTTCTTCTCATGAAGAGATTCTCTAAAACAGATCATATTGCTATTTTTTTTTCTGGATTCTGTCTTTTCAAGTATGAGAAAAGACATCTGAGCAACATATCGCTCAGCATTAATAATTCCTCCTTGATTCTCTCTTGACCTGCAAGAGATCCCTTAACATTTCTAGCATTTTCTTGCTGTCTCTCTGCACAAGGAGTAGGTGTGTTTGACTAAGATACCTCCAATGATGCTGAGGTGGTTTGCAAAATCCTGTGGTTGACTTGATAACTGTTCCCTATTCAACTAACTACACCAGTGAGTCACGCAGAAATGCCGACGGGGAGATAATACGGAGAACTTTGTTCTTTGAAGAGCCTGAGTCCTTCTGAGGAGAGCACTAGCAAAGCCAAACCCCTCCCATACCCAACAAAGAACGTTCCCCACGGAGCTGTATCTAGAAGTAGGTGGTATACACCACTAACAAAGTCTCTTCATCTCCTAATACAACCAGCTGCCAGATGAGCTCTACTGAAAAGAAAGGTTGCCTTTTCCATCTGCCTTCTTTTATGGACGCTTCAGCTGCCTGGCCTCACCTCCCTGCTCCCCTTGGTCTTTAATCAGCCTGCCATTTAGCTCACTTGGGATGCAATTAGCCAGGAAGCTCTGCTGAAGAGTTCATTACAGAAAGGGATCTTCAACTTTGAGTCTACCCAGTCACAACACTGCACCATGCACTGAAATGGCCTTCCAGGTACAGAACTACATGTCCCAGAAAACCGTGAGACTAGGGTTTGGGTTCATAACACTTTGCCTGGTGGGGAAAAATACTGTGTCCTGTATAAAATGACATGTGATCAATGACTGTGTGTTTTATTCTCAGTAGAATAATTTACAGGTACAGCATTCTGATTCAATGTGAGAACCAAAACAAAAAGGTCCATTAAAAATCAATCGAAAGTTAAATATCCCACCACATTTTGCACAGCATAATTTCTAACTGAATGCTTGAGTATTTTTTATTCCAAACCAGCTACATCTTTTTATGCTTAGAATTCCCCATAGTAGTGCAGAGCTAGCAAACCTTTCCACCCCACTTTTATTTATGAGGGGGGAAGCTGAGGCACCCAGACTTAAGAAACAGGGCCAAGAATAGAACTATGTCCTGCCACTGTGCTATCCAGCATCCCAATTATTGGACAATACTGTCTCCTCTGTTTGTTTTTCTTCTGGTAGAATAAAATATTGTTTGCAAGCAATCAAGGGAAGTAAAAAACAAAAACCAAACCTCAGAAGGCACAACCTCAAACTCCAGCGTGTTACAATAGCAAAGATAGATCCTTCCAGACACTGCAGAGTCCTATTGCAGCTGGCATAACTGCTGATGCTCTGCAGGATGGCTCCTTTTTGGGGCACTTTCCCTTCATTCAGGATGACTAAGTTGTATCTGTGTCAGTCACCCATGCCCATTTCCATATTCTGCACGGCAGAGCTACAAACCATTTTCTTCCTTATGATTATGCCTTATTATTTCTATTACATCAGTGCATCGACGCCTTGGGATAGACCAGGTCTCTGTTGGATTCATTGCTGAATTTGCACAATGACGTGCAATCGTGGCACTGTGAGCTGGAAAGGCACTTGGGGTAAT
Source organism: Crypturellus tataupa (assembly GCA_034781795.1). Classification (NCBI taxonomy): domain Eukaryota; kingdom Metazoa; phylum Chordata; class Aves; order Tinamiformes; family Tinamidae; genus Crypturellus; species Crypturellus tataupa. The sequence continues at coordinate 5,298,239 of JAWLRI010001089.1, forward strand.
AAAAAAGGGAAGTTAATGATAACACGCTCCCAATCAAGGCACAGTGAAATCATTGTGAATTCCATTATGGGGAGGTGATTTAGCTTTGACGGTGTATCACTGCAGGGAACAACCTCGATGTAAGCGTCATACAGCTTGGCTTAGGGTCAAACCCATACGCAATAATGCTGGAGGGCCAAAGTGTTTCGGCAGATTCTCCCTGGACCCTTCCTTTCCCTTCCAGGCTTATTCCTCGTCAACTCCCTCTTGCATAAGCTGGACATTGCAATGCTTGGACATTGGAGCTGTATGCTCGTTGTAGCTGGGACATCACAGTGTTATAGTAAGGATAATTCTTGGGTTTGCTTCTTCTTCCTTTTTTTTTTTTTTTTTTTTTTTTAATGAGTCTTTTTTGTGTTTCCTGGCTCTCTTATAGGTCAATGTTACACCCTTGTTGCAACTTCATTGTGGTTCATTTCTCTTGTGGTCTAATTAAATCCAGCACCAGACAGCGTTCTGTGTTAGCAACAGCAAGAGGAGGAGGCAGGAATCCTGCGATCTAGGAATGTCATGGCCTGAAAGTGAAAAATCATAGCAGATATGAAGGAGCCCAGGGGAACTGGAGGAGGAGACTAAGGAGTGGCATTTAATGTCATTTGGGTGGCTTATCAGAATATTGATAGTTCAGGGTAGATCTGGGTGGGGTAGAGGAATGCAAGTTCCTCCAGCTGTGCACGAGGCGCCAGATGAGTCCTTGCCATAATGCCTTTGACGTTAGCAGAATTACATCAAAATTGCGAGTCCCGCAGGATGGGAAATCAAATTAAGGGCTATGTGCTTAGGAGGTGGAGGCTTTGGTAGCAGTGCAGATGATGGGGATCCAAAAGGGAGCATCTAAGGACCGTCTCAAGGGCCGAGCCTCTCTAAAGTGCTGCCCTGCTGCTGCTGGGGAGTAGGAAAGAAAGCAGCCAAATCCGCTTGATTTTGCACCCTGGTTCACAAGTCTCTTGCTTCTGTCTTGGCAAGCCCCAAATCACATATGGGAGGGCAATGTTATAAAAAAATTCAACTACCAAGCTAAACGGGATTTTATGCAGAAGCTAGATTTTTCTATGTCATGAATCTTTCTGTTTCATGAAACCTTTTTAATGCTGCTCAGCTATATGGCATTCATTGAAAAGTCAGAGCTAACCATCTATACCAGTAACTGCTTGGGTCTGCAAAAATGGACTCCTAGGAGAATGTGCTGTTGAGCTAGAGTAAAGGTGAGAGGGAGAAAAACAATGTATTAGCTTGTGAGTGTGAATGAAGTTTTTGAATCAAAGGTTCGTTATTCATAATACACATATTTGTATACCAGCTTTTCCTGGGAATGTCTGCACTCTGCAGATATTTTTTCTATACAGACTAGAGTCCCAGTCCTGGTGAAATAAGGGATATAATTCTCACTGGCTCGAGAGATGCAGGATTTGTCTGACCAAGAGTGGGGAAAGCAGTAACTCTCTCGCTGCAGTGAATATATGAAGAAGTGATTTAAATGCTGAAATGTGGTTCAATACTATCATTATTAGCTTCATTATGGTAAGGTCTTGAATAGCGCGTGTCCCACACTGGTCAATATTTCTAATTCTCTATGCTGACATTGTTAATATTTATTTGTATCCTGTTAGCTCCTAGATCAGCAATCCTGAAGAGAAAGGAAAGAGTAGCTGTTCTGTAGCCAGACCTACAGCCTATGATCGTATATCCTGTATCAGACTGTGGAAGGGAAAAAGAGCAAGAAAATGAGAGTGATCTAACCCTTGGGTTCTCATCTCAACTGCCACAGTTGGCAGTCTGGGGATTTTCTTAGCTGAATCTTTTATCTTGACTTGAAATACTGTTCATTACACTCCTTACTTTCTTACTTTCATATATGCTATTAGCCAACAGTAGCAAAGCAGAGTTGCTGCAAAAAGTATGGTGCAATACTTAATCTGTGATGGCTGGTAGCTGCAGTCTCGGATAGTGGATACTTGTAGGGGAAAGGAGATTTGCATCAGCTCTGCTTAATTGTCTGAAATGCAGACAGCTAAAGCTGAACTGGTCACCCTTGACTCCCTTTACACACAGGGTAGAGAAATGGGTTCCTTCTTTTCATCTGTGTCTGAGATACATAGTGCAGGGTGAGATGTATTCTCCCTCAGGGTGCATAACTATCTCCATAGATAATAAAAGGAGTCTAAAATTGTAAAATAAAGCCATTATCAGTGAAATCTGGCTCTTAAAAAACAGGGACAATTTATATTTCTTCACCAAATGTATAGCTAAGCCATCGTCACTACCGTTTACCTGATTGCAAATGCAAGTAGAGAGTTTCTTGGAAAGCAAATCCCATCACCCCGAGCATTAATTACTATGTGAGGAATTCCAGTATTTCAAAACATGATTTTCATTTTTAATTTTGAAGGAAGGAGACATGTATTATTATTTCCTCATGCAGTGGAGATTCTGTTTAGTTTTCAATATTTATTTATGGGGGAAAGAGACAGGAAAAATGAAAGGGTCTTTGTTTGAAAAGCTTCTGAAAGGAAAAACAAAAGCAAAAGAAAAGAAGAAAAAGATTATCCAATTGTCATGAATCCTGGGAATTCCAGTGCTGTTTTCTTGGATCCCAGGATGAGTGGGGAATCCTTGCAATTCAGGGAAATCCCTCACTTCAGTGCAGTTTCCTAGTGCCAGTGGGGATGCCCAGAGCATGCAGAGTTGCCAAGAGCTCAGCTGCTTCCCAGCAGGATGCTGATGAGGCCAGGGAGTCAGGACTGTTTCTATTAGCAAAGCTCCATGCTGCTTGGAGGAGCTCTGTTGAAATCAGGCACTCCCAAGATGTTCTGAACCCAGGTACACTGTCTTCTTCCCTGCCCCAAAGAGGTCACGGTTCCAGTAGAGAAGAACAGGGAGAGGAAAGATGTAGGAGGCCCAGCAAAGGGGAAAAGCTTTCCTGGGTTCGCACAATATGTGAGGGTTAAACGCAGGAGAGGAACCTTCAACAGTTGGGTCCCAGGGCAGCCCCTTGCCCGCTCTTCCTTCCAGCTCATCAAGACAACCTGGTGGCTGGCTCTAGGCAATAAGGAAAATGGTCTCCCTTTCAAAACCTTTCTGGTGAGTCATGCTGCTTTTCAGCTCCTAACACCTTTACTCATCCTCTGCTTTTATTTTTTCTATTTATTATTACTATTCTTCCATCAATATTTTGCCCTTTTTTCCCATGCTACCTTATATGACTCCTATTCACTTAGGCAGTCTCCAAACCTCTCCTCCAACATTAACACATAAAATGATTTCCCTTGTGAGGAATTTAGGAATGTACAGTCATTCTAACTGAAAAAAAGGGAGTGGGAACTGCATGGATTTTTCTTTTTCTTCCTTTATTGTTTTCTTTCCGCTTCTACTTGTTAGTTCTGTTGACATAAGATTGGCCAGTGTTTACTTTTTGAATGGAAAATGGATTGGATGCTCCTTGCTGGCCTCCAACATCAGCTTGGAATCCAGCCCTCTTGATGCCCTCGTTTCTCAGTTGTTGCAGCAACAGTTTTGTGGTGGTGATGGCTAACTTGGTCGATAGTCTGACACTGGATTGTGTTAGACTAGTCAGGAGATGAGAAGTTCTCTAATGGGAGTCGAGCAAAGTAGTGCCGAAGTGAAGCTATGGACATTAGAAGACATCCAAAACACCCAACAACAAAATCCTACAGAGTTTGCTTTGTGACCTGTTAGAAAAAGAGTAAAACCTGACACAGACACTGCTGCCTTACAAATGAGATATGCGGTCCTTAACAAAGCTTGCATCTTTGGAGATCTTTGGGGTTCCAGAAGAATGGGAGGGAAAGATGATTGATGGGTTGGATGAAAGACATTGTCTTTACATGGCAGACACTAAATCAGGTGTGTTTCAGGGAGGTCTTCTCAGACTAATGGGAGGGGACTGTAAACTCTGTAGCCCCTGTTACTGTTGGATCCCATGCTGAGATGGCCGGCTAGCCTGGGTCCTAACTCAAGTGTTCAGAGCTAATGTTCTTTCAGTTTTCTGCTCAGTCCTCGGGCTACATCCTCTGCTAATGGTAGCCTCAAGACTGTGCTTGCCTCCTGCCCACATGCTAAGCCTTTGGCTGTGGTCTTTTGCATAACTGGAAAGCATCCTTCCAGGCAGGTAGGACTAAGCATGGTCAAGTCTTCCAGCTGGATAGAGCAGGAATTGGCATGCCCGCAGTCTGCAGGCAGGTCAGAGGAAGCTGCAAGTTAGAGTAGGATGCAGAGTGTGGGTGGTACCAGTGCAGAACAGGGTCTAGTTTCCCTCTGCAGGGGATGAGAAGTCAGGGAAGATGCCATCCCCTCTCCGTGAGCCAAAGTAATGAGCGGCTGGAGATGGTCTCCTACACCCTGCTGGGCTCATCCTGGGGAATGCAATGGCATTTACAAAATAGTAGTTCATTTCCCAGAAATCTTAGTTTTGCAACTGATTGCTGTAGTCAAGAGACCTTCTTAAAAATGTCTGCTGTCCCATGAACTCAGAAAGGATGCAAATACATGTTCTCCTGTTTCTGAGTCTTACCTTCCTCACATCCCTTGAGCACGAGCAGAAGATTTTGTTTGCCTCATACTCCTCTAGCCAGAAAATCTCCTCATCTCTTAACAAGTCTACCCAGACCAGAGCTGCATATCAATCCAAGTTCACTGAGAGTTACTGGTGCATGTTCAGAACAAAGCACAGTGCTATGGAGGAGGATGATTTTTATTTTTATTTTTATTTTATTTTATTTTATTTTATTTTTTATTTTTATTTTTAATTTTTTTTTGTACCTAGCTGAGATCAATCATCTATTCATTCAGGAATCCCACTTCTGGTTGCAAAAATATTCTGTGCACCATGGAAAGATAAAATCTTTTTGGGGAAAAGTGTTTTTCCTAATGTGAATGCACATTGAACCCAGTTCATCCCATATCTCAGAGATATTGTGAAATAAATAATAAGGGTGTAATTCTAGCAACCTTGACATGATTTTAGCATTCATACCTTCTCTATCATCACATCTCACTGTACTCATCTCACAAATTATTCAAAGCACTGTACATTCCCTCTGTACTCAAAAGTCCTTTGGGACTTTGGTGCTCCAGGGGCTAAAAAAGAAAGTTTTGGATGTTGAAAATACCTCAGTCCCTCTTCCAGAACTATTTTGCAAGATCTGCACTTGACTGACCATTTTTGACTGCACATATTATAAATTCCTAGATTAGGTTGATGAGATGTTTTGAGATCTGTTAGCCTAGTAGCACAGTGTATTTAGAAAGGCATGTGAGAGCTACCAGTTCCCGTTCAGCAGAATATCAGTATTTCTGAGGTCCGGGGTAATGAACCTGCTGATTCAAATACTTCTGTCAAATTCAAAGGAAAATCAGCTTTATTTCTGTGATTGTGCAAAAGGACACAAAGGATCGTTTTATTTAGGATGTTCAGGTGGCTGCCCCTTAGCCAGTTCCCGATGGGAAGTGCTAATTCCATGCACTATCCCATGGGAAATGGCTCTCAGAAAGCAGGCAGACTCCACACAGCAATTCCTTTACATCACCTGTGCTCAGAAGCAACAGTCCTTGTGATCAAAAAGGGTGAGGTGAATTCATATAGTCTGCGTCCACCGATTTCTACAAAGTGGGATGTGTGTGTTGGCTGGACATTCAGAAGAGGCAGGAAAGGATTTCCATGCACGTGCTATATTTCCTGTGTAGGAAATGTACACGGAGGTACATATGATGGACACGTCTGTGATGCACACACATGTGTTTGTCAAACCTGTTCTTTTCTGCTCCTGGTATAGCCTGTTATTCAGAGCTGGGATGTGCAACCTTGGGCTCTGCATAATTTGCACAACAGGTCCAAAAACAGCGATTGTTTTTCTGCCGATGGACGACTTGGACCACCCAGATGTAAGCAAAGGCAATGCCCAGCTCTTCTGGATTTCCTGGTCTTTTTAATTTGGAGCCCGTGCTTAAGTGCCATAAATCCTATTGTCATTGTGCATATTCCCCATAAAGCGACATCCACCCGTAATCCTCTTGCAGCTCGTTCCCACCGATGAATTGTTTGATGCTTGCAGAATCAATTCCTCTAATGATGTTTGTAAGTGAATCATGACAGTAATCCAGATTTATGTTGCTTAATTACTTGCAGCCAATAGGGTATTCGACCACATTTGCCATGCTGACTGAGATATCTCCAATACTTTCCCCAGGCCAAGCTGTCCAAGACGGAGTTTTTTTTTTTCTCCATTAGACCTCACGCAGGCAACACCCCCAATTACTTCAAGAGGAAAATTTTGCATTAGTCCAGCTAAAATCAGATGCTGCCCAAAAGGAGTTTGTTTGTGTATGGAATGAATGAAAACTAAGTCAGGACAGAAAAACTGGTTTGTCATATTATGCTATCACTTTCTTCTTGTTCACTTGTAGCAATAGTTTGTTAATATGTTCATTCTCGTTTGAATTCTGAAATTTTCTGCAACATCACAGGGACTTAAGGTTCTTCTGAACATCTAATCTTCTCTTAAAAATTCCCTTCTGTTCTGAAAAATTCACCCATACTTCAAAACAAAATGTGAGTGCTGGGACCAAAGCATTACAGTGAAAACTGGGGGGAAAAAACCCAACATTTTCACCCTGCAGTAAATCCTGACATTTGAATGTTTATTTTCATCCCCCATTAAAACAAAGAGTTGAAATGTCAGGACTTTTTCAGTAGGTGGAAATTTTGGAAAAAACAAACAAACAAACTTTTTCTGGCAATGTCAAAACATCTTGTTTGACATTTTCAATCAAAACAAAGCATTTCAACATTCCTGAAATGAAAATGTTTTCTCATGTTGCATTAAAATCACCCCCAAATGCTCTGTTTCAAGTTATATCAGCATTCAAGCTGTGCTTTCCCCCTGTGTCATGGCCTTCTGGGATATGTAGTTTGGAAGTTTGTTCTTGCACTATGCATTCCTGGGCTCTGTGAGCTGTTTTATGCCTAAAGATGCTAAAAAAAATAATCCAGATAATCATCCTCTGCAGAAGGCTACAAAAGAAACATCTGCATTGCATTATAGGTTAGCAAAGAGTGTCCCATCTACTGAGAAAATGTCCTGAACTTTAACCATGCACTGTTACTGGAAAGTAATTTAATTTATTACTGAACTCATCTGACTCAAAATGTTTTGGACCAATTCAGAAATAAAATATTCTGATTCAGGCCAGTGATTTTTCTCTTTCCCAGTATACATGTATTTTCCCCCAGTTCTACTTATCATTTTAACAAATAAACATAAAAAATCCCAGGAGGAAAATTTTCCCGTTGGATTGTGAGTTAAAAATGTTACATGTGTTTGTTTATCTCCTGGAAAGCTGGGATTCCCAGGACTTTTTTTGAGGCTCAGAGAAAGAGGCCAGATTTGAAGTCACTCCTGTCTTTGGTGTTTCTCATCAGAGATTTAAGGCAGGTCATCGGGGTTCTTGGTTTCTGGTCCTCAGTCTGAGGCCACCTTGCTTCCAAAGGAAATTTTGGATAGCGTGAGTATGGCTTGAAGGATGAAATACTATATCTGTGTCAAAGGAGATGGTCCAAGGTTACATGTGAAGGTTGTAAGCTCACAGGAGCTCTGTTTGCAAGTTCTAAGCTTTTCTGGGTTGTGAACTCTTTCTTTTGACACCTTCTCCCTTTTCCCTCTTCAATTCCATCTTCCTTGGCTTCATTGTCTTCAGTGAAAAAGCAATATGGCCTGGTGGCCTTCACAATCCAAAGTAACTTTGGAATTCTGCCTCCTGAGATTTCATAAATTATTACCTTCAGATATGGAGCATTCACAGGGCAGATAACCATACCCTTGTCTGGTACTGTAAAACTGCAGCATCTGAGTGAAGTGACCGCCGAAGTTGGCTCTGCTTTGCAAGTGGCAGTTTGAGAGTCCTGTAGTCTCATTCCTTTTGTAGATGACCTTCTATACTACCCATAGAACAAAGACATTAAGGCACAGACTTATGGCACAGACTTTTAACCTTTTGGACCATTTCAAGCAGGTTTCTACCTCCTTCTTTGATATTTTGCTGGAGGTGAGTGGCAGAGGACAGGGCAGGTAACACGGCCAGGCCGATGACATACTCATAATGTCTAATGACCACAAGATACAGATTTCCATGAGGTCATAGTTACTCTCACACATATTCATTACAAAGAAGAATTTAGGCAGGAGATAACTATATTTTGCTCTTCTGGCACCATTCCTGAACCTAGGCAGGGAGAGCACAAAACTCTCTGTGTGTCAGTTGCTGACATGGAACTGATTTCCAGAGAGACCAGAATATTGTATCCTACCCCCAAAAACACACCTATCCAGCAGGAGAAAGTTTGTAGCTCTAGACACCCCTTTTTCTGTTCTGCATGCCATGATTTTGGTAAGATGTCAGCTTAGTCCTCTGTAAAAGAAGGAAGTTGTAATTTTCTGTGAAGCAGAGCTGTTCCTAAAATATGTCTGGAACCTTTGGAGTAATGCTCATCATGGATGTTTGGGATTTGCCAGATTGGTTCACCGTGTGGAATGAATATTAACAAATATTTTAAAATAGAAAATATTTTAAAGCAAGAGATATTTTTAAATAGCAAACTTTTCATGAAATATTGTGACAGAAATAGTGATTGAAAAATATTTCCTTGCCCTACAGGAGTTATTATCAGGATATGTTAATCTATCTAATTATTCTAACTATTCATTGTACATAAAAGTGGAAAAAAATCAAGTTGACTGTCAAATCAAGAGGAATCAGGTTGATTTACAACTATAGAGATCATCTTCACACAGTTCCATGGCTCGTGTTTGCTCCCCTTTAGGATAACATTTGCCTTTGTGAGGAAAACAGCTCTAGACCTCTGCCCTGGGAAGAGGAACGTTGTTCCATGCACCTGCAAGCGACACAGATACTAGTAAACAAGAAAGTAGTTCTTGTAACTTGGATCAGACTGGAGGGTGTATATTAGATTTCATGAATCTTCATAGATTTCTCCAACAAAAAGAGAAGCAAAAAAACTGAATGCAGAAATACTATTCAATCATCCCCTTTTTCTTTAGCTATAAGTGAGATAGTAAGTTTGTGATGCTGATGCAGAGCTGCATCAAATAATTCTTTGTGAAATCGGTGATAGTTTTTTTAGCCCTGCTCATTATCCCTCTGAACATGCAATTTCTTTCTATGGTCCATTAATTCTACTGTGAGGGATCTGATCACCATAAATAAACTTTAGAGCAACTACATAGATAGTAGTTCTAATTACGCAGACCTTTAGAAGATAATTAAATAAATAAACAGCAAGTTCAGTTTTCTTCAGGTCAGTGGATGCTAATCCTCCATCTCACTCCTTTCTTCTCCCTAGCATCCATGAGTCCTGCCTACCTTCCCATGCCCTTCCTTTCTCTAAAGTGCACGTACTGAGAACATCGTTGTATGGGGCATCCAACTTAATTCATTAAAGAGGTGTTGCATATTAATAAGAGCAGATATATAACTGATATCCATCCTGGCACCTCTCCTACAAGATACTTTGTGAAAACAAACGCATTCCTTGCTGACTTTCATTCTGTGGTTACGACCAAGTGTGTGAGCTTCTCCAGAGAGAATTATGGGGAAGTATCCGTTGTTGCTGGATTCGGATGGTTGGAAGCTGACTGCTGTTGTGGTTACTTTGGTATTACTTGAGGAATTGTTTTATGGAGAGATGAGTCATGTTATTGGTGGAGCAGAACCTGACCCCAGGGCTTGCAAGCAGTGGGAAGAACAACCATTGCACCACCCTCTAATAACACACAGAGCCAGGCAAGGGTGCTGGCCAGCCAAAATAAATTAATTGCATCATCTAGTGGACATTGTGTTATATCAAAGCCTCATTCTCCCTCTAATAAGGGTAACAAAAATGTCTCCATTAATTGCTTTCGCTTCAGCTGGCCAGCTTGCACCTTCCAATTGGGAACCTGCTAATGACAAGAGCTGGCGGAGGGAAATACTTCATTCCAGAAGCCCTAGCAGATTGAATTCCCTTTTTTTTTTTTTTTTTTTGTAGTTACAGGATCTTTGTGTTTACTGGTTATGACTGTAATATGTCAAAGATTTTATAAGACTTTGGTTACTAATTTACTTTCTTTACTGTCATTCTATCTGATAATGCTCAGTAGCAGACGAACCATTATGCTAGGATGGAGAAGTGGCAGAAATCCATCTCTGCTTCTGTCACCAGTCTGTCCCATGACTGAGAGACCACAGAATAATGTGGACACTCATGGGACAGAAAATAATAAAAAAAGGACTATAGGAAAACAAAGGAGCTATAGAGCATTTGACCCTCAGCCAAGCAGGTTTGACCAAACAAGTAATAGAGAGAGCAGGACTTGGTAGAGTGAACCGAGTAGCCTGTACTGAACCATCCTGGCATGGATGAGAGCATGAAGCAAAGTAAGAGCTAGAACTAGAAGCATCGAGAGGGAAGAGGCTGCAAAAGAAGGTGAAAATGGAGATGCTGGCGTAGGGCAAAGGTAGTACAGTCAAGAAGTGCAAAGTTGAAGGAACAAGCAAGACAAAAGTCTGTTAGGAAATCTGTCTCTTCCTCCACCCAAACTCTTCAGTATATGGCCAGATCCCACCTCTGTTCTTGATTTTCATTCTCTAAATTTCTCTAATCCCTCTTATATAAATTCTTGCCTGGACTTTGATCCACCCAGCAGTTTTTTTCCATTTTGACTTCATTACCCTTTTCCCATCTGCCTTCCAGCCCACCCAATCCACCAGCTTCCCATGCAGCTTCCCTTCTCCCCTGAACTTCCCTCCCAAGGCTTTGTGTTTGCCTTGAACTAAAGTTCCTGATCCTTCCTTTCAAGTCCTGAGACCCAGTCTATCCCCCCGACATCTCTGGTGCTTTATACTTAATTACAGGATCAAAGCAGAAGTTCCCATTGTGTTACTCTTAACAGCGGTGAAACATTAGCATGGCAGATGAACAAAATAAAATTTATGTTTAGCACTGTATTTTTTGTGTTCAGTAGGGATAATGGGATATTGCTTAACATGCACAGTGCCATCACAGACAAAACTAGGCAGCAATTCTGAAATTCATACCAGGATGGGTATGACCATAGCTGGAGAAGATCTATAGTAACCATGATCTATAGTAACCATGATCTGATGAACAATTAGTTCTGTCAATATTGGTAACAATGGAAAAAAAAGTCCCTCTCTTTGGGAAAGGGTCTGAGATACCTGTTTTATATTGAATCACTGTGATGTTTTTAGCTAAATCCTCTCAATTGGTATGATCTTCCGAGCCTCATTTCTCCCTCTCTTTAGGCTTTGGAATAATAACCTCCCTTTTGTTACACCAAACATCATCCCACTTCAACTCCTTTCTGCAAGACCTTTCAGCACTTGGTTGCTTTAGGTGCACTGTCTGACTTACTGGGATGCCTGTTGAGTATAATAGGATGGACCAGGTGCATACATTCAATCTCTATTAACATAATGCCAATAGCAAGTCTCTTCTTGCATGATTCTAGTGGGAAACGAATGCAAGATGAACTGCAGAGGAATCCTGGAGTGATGGAATCAGCCGAGCCAGACACTGAGGACAATACCATCTGCCTAACTCACTCAGAGACTAATGGTTGTGGGCATCAACATGTGAATCCCTGGGAGCACATAAGAGCAGATGCTTCAAACCCTTTGAGGTTGACCCATCGCTGAGCAAAGTCTCTAGCGCTTGGCTCTGCCTCAAGACAAGCCTTGAATTTTGTGCTTTTACAAGAGCAGAAGTCAGCCCTGATAGAATCAGAATGGGTCGCCTGAAATGAAAGCTCAGCATTGGGTGTGTAGCAAAAAACATGCCAGATGTCCAACTGGGCAAAACATGAAAGAGTTGTAAGTGGGTAGGAGGCATGAAACAAGCCTTTCCTCGTTGCTTGCTATACAGCTGGTTGAAATGTGTCAATAAAGGTATTTAAGGGATTTTGCCTTGAGTTTTGGGCTTTACCTGATTCCCATTCGGACATATTGGTGTTATCCCATTGTGAAACTGGAACTATCTGATGTGTGAGAAATTGGACTGCCTCATAACTTGGATGAATACATTTATTTCTTATTCAAAGGCAGCACTTGAAGGAAAACAAGGCCCATAATCTCAAAAGGGCAGTGACCAGGCACAGACCTCGTGGCAGACCCAAAGTTTCTCATTCACCTCTGAGACTAGAATACAAGTGAGCTGGCTTGTTGCAAGTAGAAGATGAATGACGTGACACAGTAGCAGATATTGGCCAATAAGTGCTTATTGTAAAACTGGTTACTCTGTCTTATGAAATGGTGGTGTCATGGCAGATGGAAGCTATGCTCATAGAAGCTTGTGAAAACAGAAGCCAAACCTGATTTACAGATCTGGGCGAAGTATATTCAACAGAAGCTATTTGTCTTGCTTGTCTTCTTAGAGCAGCAAGATGGGGTTCAGCAGAACAAAGATGTTAAAATTGGACTGGAAGAACAGGCCCAACCATCGTCCTTTCCCCAGCCCCTGAAAAGAAACCTTCCTCTCCACAATATACTCATATTCATGGAGAGACTTTTCCTCAAATGGACAGAGACTCTCTGACGCCAGAATAAATGACTTGCATCATTTGATGGATTTTATCTTCAATCAAAGTGCACCTCTCCCTTTAGGAGAAAAGTTGTAAAAATGTCTTGGTTAAATAATGGACGTTCCAAGATGGCTCTTCCAACTGAGAAGGGAAATGGCTGGAAAGTGACCTCCAGGTTACCTTCTTTTAGGCCCCTGGCCCTAAAGTTGATAAAAGAATTCCTTCTGAGAGCAGAGCATTGTCTTTTGAAACACAGTAAAAAGGAAGATAAACACAGATGCTTTCAGTTGTCAGAAAGGAGATAATAGGTCGGATGGAAAGTGCATGCATGATTTTGGGGTCGGGAGGAGAAGGGGCTAGTCACAGGCTCTTAGACTGACATTTTCTTATCAGCAAACAAAGGACAGGAGAAATACAATCCAAGAGGGTTTTCCCCTCGGTGTCTGAGCAGTCAAACCGCTGGCTTGGTTTACTTATCGCAACTGGTGCTGTTAAGACAGCAGGCCCTGCAAAAAATACTTGAGCAGACCTTGCCCAACGGGATGGGTCAAACTCAAGTGCTGAATGAGCCCAGGGGAATAAACTTTACCTGTCTCACACTTCTTTAAAGAACATTCAGATGCTCCTTGCACCTTGAAGAGGTCTCAGATCTCTGACTTGCGTTAGCAGGTTGCAGAAGGGAATCCCATCAGTACCTCAAGGACTTGTTCTCAGGTAAGAAGAGACAGTCTCTAAGACATAAAATTTTTATGAATACTTTTTTATAAATACTTTTTTGGTTAGCAGAGGGAAGCTCCTTGATGGGTTGAAGTGGGGGTCTACTGACCTCAATGTCATAGCCAAGTCATATTTCCCCTGCAGGTGGTGGCTTTCAGGAGGATCAGATGGACTAGCAGAGACCGTGATGGCACCGTCTGCTCTGCTGCACTGCCCCAGCTTGTCCTTCCTTTCCACAGTGTTCACTAGCACTAGAGCTGCCTTGTCATCTTGCAGCAGAAGTGTCTCCAATCAAGGGAGCTGTGGTAGATGGAAGAGTTATGACTCCTCATCCGCATGTGCATGCTCCTTGTCTGACCTACCTGTAAAACACGGTCCCTCCAGTCACTTTCCTGGGAGAGATGTGGGAAGCAGGAAGCTTCCAGTTCAGCAAGGAGCCTGCTGAAATGACTGAGTAAACCTTTGTGTTTGCCTTTTCTCCTCCTACCCTTTTGTCTGGCTTGTATCTCTAAACCATAATTCTTCAGGGTGGGAAGTCTCGTAATATATACAGATCCTAACACAACAGAAGAGAACGCAGCCCACAGGTACAGTTCAAGCAGAAATACTGGCAGTAAAAGTCTGATAATACCTTTTGAAAAGGCCCAAATTTTAAATCTTTCATCCTGAGTGAACTCTAGTCATGTATTTATTCCTTTAAATTATGTTGTCATTCTAGATGATCATATTCTCCCCTTTTTCTCTAAAATTGTGATAATGACATTGTGATAATGACATTGTCAGCTGTTAATTACAGGGTAGTGTTCTGTAGATAGACAGAGAAATGGCCAAGAGGAGTCTGATATGGATGAAATGTTACATGAAGCCTAAACCTGATGGACAACACTTTCCTCCAAAAAGACTTAAGCCTTCAACGCTTGCCTCAAAAAAGCAATCCAAGGGTCTGATCACATTTATTCATTCTTTCCATATCATGAACATCTTCCTGTTTCCACTGGCTGAAAGGACATGACATTGTGTCCAGACAAACAGACCGAACCCACCCTGGTCCACTCCCTCTCTTCCTTGCTGATGAGGCAGAAACCCTATTCTGACATAAATCCCCAGAAATACGAGAGAAATAGCTTAATTTTGCCTCTCCCAGGCTGTGGTTGAGGGGGTGAGACAGGTAAAATGCAGCAGGCCACAGCATCTAACATCTATGAGATAAAACTGTAGTTGTCATTCATTTTGGAAGAGCCGATCCTGCCAGTTTTCCTCTGTGATGGGTTGTGTCTGTGTTTATTTTATTTGACCATGCTTTGTTTTATTTTATTTCATTTTACTCTCCCTCCATGGACCGTGGATGTTCACAGTGACTGTAAGACAACCCTCAGGATCAGATTTACAGCTGCACAGAAAGCAAGATTGCAACTATTTATAACCATCTCCAGTTTGTTTCATCTTCCTACACAATCAATTAAGTTCAGCTCCAGCTAATTTTGCAATCAGCCCAAGAAAAACATCTCTGGCATAACGGCTTGTTTTCTTCTTCTTTTCCCTGGAGCTATAAAAACTTTGTTCCCCTTAGTTCTATACCTGAATGCAGCATGAGCTGGTCTCATCCTCTGTGTCTTTTGCCTTTTAGCAGCTTCTTTCTGATTGACATGACAGAAGAACATCTACTTTATGTGACAGAGCCCTTTTTCCCCCTCTCCAACGCAGAGAATACTCCACGGTTTATTTTACCATTATCTAATTGCAAATACTGCAAGCGTCTAGACAGGGGAAAATAGCTTTATAAACCAACAGGAAGAATTTCAAGGTTATCTGAAATCCCACACAAATACTTTTTTAAAGATGTTCAGTAAGCACAAATTTGTATATAGAAACATTATGCTAACCTGAAACTCATGTTGAGTGCACATACATTAAATGTAAGGGTGGAGGGGAGGGAAACCTAGGACAAGTATGTTGTAACCATCTCACAAACAAGCAATAAAACAGAGTAAATTATAAACAAAAAAAATTCAAATTGAAGATGTAGTGAAAAGAAATGTTTAAGATGATGGCCAATTGGAGCTGTTACTCAGTTCCTCATTACTAAAGATTTTGGCTTCAAAATCTGGATAAATTTTTTTCCTCCTTCTAAGATAACCATTTTTTTTTTCTTTTTAAATGTCCATCATTTACTGCTGTTCTGTAGGGTCCACAAGAGAAACCTTACGGCCAAATAACCCTTTTCTCATTATAGAGAAGGTTAGGGTAAAGCCAAGCTCCATTTTTCTGTTTCCACTGTCCTCCACTCTCTTCCCATTATCTCTTACCCTTGTTTCTCTCATTTTGGTCTTGCTGCAAAAATTCTTGGAAATAAATGGGAACTTCTACATCTAGCATTCAGTATGTGCCTATGTTATGCAGTGAATCCCTATGGAGAAACATGCAAGTTGACTCTAAAATCATTAACAACACCTATAGAAACATTATTGCCACATGAGTGTGTAACCTTACTGAAGTTAATTTGCCTTCATTGTAAGAGGAATTACTGTTTCTAAGATCTGAGTGAGTGTCTGTGTACAAAGCACCGTTAGCCTCTCCTGAGATAGTCCAAAAATCTAAGATTAAAAAGGCAGTATGGAATCAGTTGAATCTTTCAGTATATCAGGAGTCACACACTGAAGAAAGGAGACACAGGGAAGGGAATGAAGGCAAAAACTTTAGGTCTTTCTGTCTTGGAAAGTACAGAGTCATAGGCAATGTAACTGGAAGGGCTGTCCAAGTGTCCCCTAGTCCATCCATATGATAGGATCAACATTGCACAAATCAGTCCTGATAGGTGCTGGATAAATAATATTTAAAAGTTTCCAGCTATGAAGATATTACTCCCTCCATTCCTCAGCACTAAAGTAGGTACTCTCTGGTTATAGATCTGATGCCTTTTTCCAGCAAGTGGAAGAGAGTATCTAATAGGGTTCCAATCGAGCAGCAAGAGTTGTAAGCCCAGGGCTTTGCACACTTGTTTCTGTAAGTTGGATCGCGCACTCAGAGCACTGTCCTGTGGGAGTCCTGTCTCAAAGGATCCTTCATCTCAGACACGAGATTCCTGTGGTTTTTCAGTAATTCTACATACCTCAGAGAACTTGTCTAGAGAAGCAAAACTACTGTTTGTCTTTGTGGGATAAACTATTGGCTTCTTTAAAACTATTACATATCTTTCAAAATGCTGAAGCTCTTTTGGTTTTGTTTGGTTCTTTTTTAGTTTCTTGTTTTGCAGAAGAGAATGTCCAGAGAAGAAAGTATTGAGTACTCACAGAGGAAAGAGGGAGAAGGCTTTTCCTTTAGATGGGGCAACAGCTGCAGGACAACCTTTTCCTTTGAGTTATCACATGCGTTTGTAGTAGGTTGGTCAGAGTTAAGGGCAGAAAATGTAGATTAAGATGGAAGAGAAGGGTGTATAGGGAAGAGAACAGAGTGATATGTTAACAGGTTTAAAACAGCAACAACTTTTACAGATGGGCTCAGAGCAGCTGCCAGTGACCCATCTGTGATGGACCTCTCCTTTGGGTTTCCATGGCCCTCAAACTGTGGTCTGTAGGTAGCTGAAAACACACAGGAATATAGAGAATATTCCCTTTAAGTTTGGTAAGGTACATCATAGCGTACAAATATTCTAGGAATCGTTTAATCCATCTCTATAAAAGCCCATTTGACCTTCCTTTGCCTGGCAACCGTTCTCTGATACTTGTGGGACTCTCCAGCTTTCTGGAAACAGTCACATCCTTGCTATGCTTTGCAATGCTCTGTCTATACTACTACGAAGTGGCACTAAATGTGATAGGAACTATGACTTTTTCCTCTTGATAATGGTAAGTAGAAGCACACACATTTTATTCCCCGGTGCTGGAAGCTCCCAAGAGCAACCATCATTCATCAAACATCCGCAACAGCTGTCCTTCCTGCTGGGGTCTATTCCAAGAAGTCACAGCCTCCAGAAATCTCTAAATTTCAGGGAAAGTTGATACTAACCTCCATCTCCGTAATGAGCCAAAGGGGAGTTTCTGAGTCTTGAGAAAGGCCAGATTATGCTGCAGATCATATCTGATCGCATGGCTGTGGCCCATCTTTGACTTTTGGGATAGTTTCTGCCTCTTGAGTGAGAGGATCAGAGGGCTGAAGATCATCCCCATCTCCAGCCCAAGCTGCTGTTAGGGGTGGAAGTGAAGTCAGTTCATGGACAGAAGAAACAGTCCCAGTTCAGAAGGTTGTATGAACTAAAGGAAGCAATTGGAGTCAGAGGGGACTTTGTGGCATTCCTGGAGGAGGAAGAGATATTGGCTGCTACTTCCCTAACTGTGACCTGGTGATTTGGCTGGTAGCTTCATGTCTGTAACATGTTTACAGAGGTTGCTATAGTAGTTTAGCAAGTTCTTTTGAGCTGCAAGTGCTTTAGATCTGCCACTAGCACATTAGGATGGCTGTGGGAGATAAACTCTCTGGCTGACATCTGTGGAGGACGGAAGAAGTCAGAAGCAGCGTTTGCTGTTTTGCATCTCAAAGTTGTTCCAGCTTCCATTCCATTAAATCCGGGAGTTCCCCACCCCCTCACTCCCAGCTGTTCACTCCCCTCTCCCTTCCTTATAATAGGGAAAAAAGAATAGCAGCTTGAAGGGCCCAGACCATGGTCTGCAGCAGCAGCAGAATCTCCCATGGAGGAAACAACGTGGTGTTGTGCAGGGTCAGGGTGACAGGGTACCCATGGGACCACCAGATGCATCCAGTCTTCCTTGCCAAACCAGAGGCTGAGCTGCTGTCACCCTCTGAACTCAGTTCTGCTCTACCTTACCTATGCTGTTCCCCTTTGCAGATTGATAAAGAGGATTTAAAAGAGATATAAAATCAGGGGGGAGATGTAGAACCCCTTTCATTTAGTCTAAGATCTCCTTGCTGCAGAACAAATGGGTCATGCTCAGAGCCAGCAGAACTTTTCTTCTTCATTTATGTGGCCATGGGCATTATCGAACACACCGCACTGGTTACTTGGCTCGAACTGGAAGACCAATCTGGTTAAAAATCTTCATGACTTATAAGGCCAAATGAACTTGTTTTTGACCTGATGGTAGGAGAAGCTGATGAAACGGCTGTCGATGACTGTGAGCATAGTCCTTGTTGGTTTGCATTAAAAATCTTTGATGTTGATTTGCCTTGATCTTTCTCAAAATTTAGTCCAGCTCAGAAAAATTTGCCACCTCTGGAATCCAGTTCCTGAGACACCCCAAACACTGTATTTGGTAAGTTGGCAAATCTATGCAGCAATTTTGTGAGCTTGTTTTGTTTCAAAATCTGTTGTTTGGCATTCTCCTCTCCTAAACCAGTGATTTTTTTTTCCATCTGGAGGAGGCAAAGAAGGCCAGCTGAAGTGGTGTTAACAGCTTAACTCAGACAAAGACTTCTTTAGCCAATGAGCTGTAACTGACTTCAGCTTGTGTATGTCTAACAATCTTGTAAAATAAGCTGGAATGGGCCTGCTTAACATTTGGATGAAAGACTTCTGAGCAGAACGTTGCTGAGATTTCTGTACTAGTTTGGTGTTTGTAGAGCACACTGTAAAATATATTAGGAAGCTAAAGCGCACTTTTCACAAGGGCTAAAGATGTGCTTCAAAGATCTGTCTAGTTTGCTAATATGGTAACTTCTGTCTCCTTCAATTTCCCACATAGTTTGATCTTGATATGACATTCTGCTTCACTTCCTGCTCTAAAGTAGGATGAGCGTTTATCTCTGCTGCGAAGGAACTGCTGTTTCCCACACTGGAGGTATCTGCATGATCCTTGCATTTAATACGTCAGGATAAAATGCAGCTACCTCCGCAGGGTTGCACAGCTGCCTGTGCCACTTCAGCCGTGTCCAAGACTCCTGAGACATAGAACAATGTGATTTGATAGAGGATAAGAGCACTTTTGTGGAAAATCTGCAAAAAATTATGGTTAATTTCTATTCCACTCCCAGAAACTCTTCATTTCATCATGAGGATGCTATGGTGAAGCTCCAGGGTGAGACACTGGATCCTGCTAACAGTAGTCAGTTTGTCACCTCCGTATTTCCACTTATTTCAGATGCTGCCATAATCTCCTTGAGATTCCCACCTCATGAGAGAAATTCCCTTTGGTAGGATATTCAGAGAAGAAGGCAGCACTCAGCCAAGCCTCTCCCACAGCACTCACAGTGCCAGGCAGATCAGCTCATCCACATGCCTGAAGAGGGCCATGTGATGGCACTTAAAAATAACAATAATAATAATAAAATCTACCAGCTCCCACAGCAAGGGGTGGAGGTGGGGAGAGAAACCTTGCACAAAGGCCGCAAATCTATGAGGGATTTCGTCAGCTCTGCTGCAACAGACTGAGCAGGAAGAAGGGATAAAGAGCTCGGTTTTCCCAGGAGGGATTTGTTACATACCTCTTGTTTCTCTCAAAGCTTCCTTTGCTCTACCTGGTGCAGGCGCTGGCCATAGGCCAGGTGCCCTATGTGCCCCTGAATGTGAGTCAGCCAGGAGCAGGGGGGAAGCTGAAACTGCAATACCAGCAGAGCTGCCAGGGCTCTACTGGAGCTGCCAGTGCCAACCCTGAGCATCAAGGTTATTCTCCTGGTGTCCGATGCCAACTGGCACAGCCTCCCTCGTCTTCCTTCACGCCAGTGTTGCCTGCTTCCCCTTCCCCCTCTCCAGCCACAGTATTTGGCCTTTGAAGTCACTTTATGAAGAAATTCTTCCTCTGTCAGGATTAGTCTTCCACCTGCCAGGCTATGAATATCCCCTTTTTCTGGGTCTGCAGCGAGTTGCCAAAAACACAGAGCAGAGAGGAGTGGGTCAGCCTGGCAGAGGCAGGTGGTACAAAGGAGCACAAAGACATCCTACCCATAGCTAAATATTAAAGCAGCACAAGGTATTGCTCACCTAAAGCCCACTCCCATCCTGCGTGTTTTCTACATTGGTTAGATTTCAAAAAGACCTCCAAGCCATAATCTCATATAACCAGATTCCGATGGAAGAATTTTTCCCTAATGAAATCTGTAGTGAGAGCAAACACCCAGGTTCTGACACTTAAATACACTGGATATGTATTTCCTAGAAACAGGAATATGCCTGATCTGGGATTGATTCTAGAGGATGTCCTTTTCAGTCTTTTGTGTTGAAGTTAATGTATGGTACTTGGATGTCTCTGATGTTCACTGGGACACAGACTAGTGATTATGGGACTGGCACATCTGTTCCCATGATGCTAAATTCTTTCCTATAAAGCTGAACCAGCTGAATATGAATTTTGATTACTCTCGGCATATTCTGATAGTCTGGTTGTCCTATAACCATGTAGGAAGTATCTATTAAATCCCTTGGAGATGTATGGCAACTCAACCTTCATCTGGAGAACTTGAGAAACACAAAACAGATTGATTTAAAGCCTGGTGATACAGGACATCTCCCAGGACTTGCGTGTCTAAGACACTACATATGAATTAGGAATTGAATAAACGCTTTTGATTTTTGCAGTGAGGAAAGAGTATTAGAGTAATCTTACAGAAAAGAGTGCTGATTTTTGTGCAAACAGGCTACCTTGCCTGTTGCTCCTATTTAGTAGGTAGCTCCTATTTCTGTTCAAAACTGTTCGAGATCAAAACTGATTGTTTTGATCCCGAAGATCTGATGTTGTTTTTATTTCTCCCCTTATGCCTGTTCCTACAGGTATAAGAACCATGTCTTAATATACATGCGACCTCCGGACTAGGAGAATTGAGATGATTTTTCTTCCATAACCTGTCATGGTTTCTCTGATATTAGTCCTATCTCTGAATACCACTTACTTTTTATCAGAAAAACAAACAAACAAACAAAAACACACCTCAAAGCACAATGCATCAGGGGAAATGATAGAACATCAGACACCAAAATATCAGATGGATTCTCTTGCTGTCTTCCACTACTCCCTCCATGCTTGACAGGAAACAGTATCCTGGAAATCTGCATCTTCAAATGTTCCATTTTACATTCCTGCAATTTCATTGTATTATTAAAAAAAAGGGATCTAATTCTAACATTGTTTCTCTGTGCCTTCACCTTTATTGTTTCTTTGAGACACAAACAAGGAGTTTTTCTAACGTGTTTCTGTGGTGCAAAATCAGACTGGAGTAAAGGTCTGAATCACCTTTTTTTTTAGATGGGGAAGGGGACCAGGAACTGCAAACTCATGTGACAAGTTGGACAGAGAACAAACTTTTGTTATTGAGTAATAAAATCATGAAAACTGGGGGTTTATTCATGAAAATGTTGACAGACCTTTAACTTCAGTGGTGCTACTGGGTGCTACTATATATACAAAAGAAGTCTTTCTGCACTTAAAAAATTTATTAGGTGTAATTTTTCTTTTCTTTTCTTTCTTTTTTTTTTTTTTTTTTTTTTTGGATTTCCACATATTGAGTATAGGCTAGGGAAACAAGAACACTTTACGCCCTATGAAACTAGAGCACATTTCTTTTTTCTCCTAGAGGATTTAAGGTTTTTTTTTTTTTTAATACATGCTTTGTTCATCAAGCAGGGGCATGTCTGAGATTTCAACTCATTCTGCAGCGTTCGGTGGGATTGTTGGCTAATTCCATTGCAGTCCTGCAGCCAGGCTGGAAAGTCACTTGCTGGTGAAAGGCCACGTGCCGAACAACGGGCTCAGACCAGAGGGAAGAACGTTGTTTCCTTCTCTTTGAAACTTCATTTACTCCATCCCTCTCCTCAGTTTGTGCATTTTCCCAAATTAGATCAAATCCTGCCAGCAAAAATGATGGAGGAAATTAACTGATTTTTACCCAATTATGAAACTGGAAGACTACCTCGGGGCCCCAAAAGCAAGCTGTTGCCTAGGATTGACTCCCTAATTTCTCCTGCTGCTTCAGCAAACCCTTCTCTGCCTCTGCAGCTCCCCCAATGGACTGTCACTCTTCCCAGTGGTTTTCGGCAGACATCCAACCTTTTCCTGCACCAGAAGGTAACACCACTCTTCTCCTGTAGCTTCCTCCTCTAAACGCATGACTCCTCCTTAGCTAATTACTCTGGAGCAGGAAGATGCCTGGGTAAATTAGTTTAACCTTTTGGAAAGAAGCTCCTTGCTTCCCTAGCTGGCCCCTCAACCCACAGAAGGTGGCAGCAGGTTTCCCTTGACAGGAATGTTCTCTGTGGGGAAGGAGATGTTTCACCAGCAGCTTCTTGGCTGCTACAAGAGCTAATGCCCTGGAAAACCCAATGCCACCCCTTGGAGGTGTGAATCAGGCTGGAGTCTCCTCTCCTTCACTGTTTGAGGCTATGGAGGGGTTGAGCAGCCCTACTGAGGTGCAGAAAGCCGGCTTTACCACTGACCACGGCTCAGAGAACAGCTCAGAGCCTGGTTCTGCACATGGTGTTTTACCCCTGCTCCTTGAGAAGGCCTTTGGCTCATGGAAGAAAACAACTTGAAGTTAACGCAGACCATGCGGAAGATCTGCAAGTCATTACCCATAATGATTTTTCAGAACGAGAGCTGGCACCAAAACCCTCTTCCCTCTCCTCCAGTCCAAATTTCTCCCCCTTGCTTGTCCTTTCACTCCCTGGTGCTTTCGAGCAAGAAGGGGTATCCAAGGGTGGTTTCCCTCCTGTTGTGAGTCCTGAGCAACCAGCTCAAGAGCAAGACACAGCGGAGCTGCAGGGAAAACCTGGCAGAAGGCAGGGAAAGGGAGAGCACCGGTCCCATTCCCATCCCAGCCCACTTTGCACCTGGGATGGGAGTCATGGAAGTGAAACACCGCGAGCCAAAGCCTGTGCAGACATCTCTGTTCCAGCCTGTCTTAACCACACAACCCAGAGGGAGGGGAGCACTTCCAAGAGCAAAAATCCTTGCCTTCACCCAAGGAGGCAGCAGCTGGTGTAAAGTCCTTAGAGGCCCAGCAATTACCTGGCTTGAAAACTCTTAAACATCTCTGTCTCCTTTCCCTAGGTGGTAAGTGCCCACCTGCTTATACCCCCTTGCAATATCAAATTCCTTTTGTTCATCATTAAAGCAGGAACGTGGATGAGGACATTAGGAAGTCCTTATCTCTCCTGTTTGTAATGCCGTACACAAAGCTATGGTAGAATAAAAGCAGCACAGGGCTTGGGGGAGCATAAATTTTGGCTCGAGGGTGATGAAGGGTGCAGAAAAGCCTGCAGAAATGTTTGACTGTACCTTTTACTGAGGGAATGAAGAACCCTTCTCTGGGGCTTGTTAGGACTGTAACTGCCTAATTTAGAAGAGCAGGATAAGATGAATATTTTATGAGGGTTTTTCCACAGGGCTGTTAACATTTAGCGAACAAAAGACATCCGTGATTCATTTTCCCTCTCATAGGGGGCAAACGAGTTAACAGATGTAAAAAGGGAATTAGAAAGGGATGCTTCTAGCTCTGAGAACAGCTGTTACCTTTACCAGGTACTTGAAAAACTGGCAAGCCTGGGGTTCTTGGTCCACAATCCCAAGATGTGGATTTAGGGTATTGCTGCTGAACTTAAGGCAGAGGTTCAAACCTGTTTTCTTGTCCTGCGGTACCTGGACAAGTGCTGTTGGTCACCCCATTAGGCATTGAAACACCTTTGAGAGTCCATGGCTGTGCTCCCTTTCTCTAAAATGGTAAAGGAAATCTGCCATCATCGTCCTGATCATCTTGGGATGCTCCCGCACTGCGGTCAGCCTGGCCCAGGTAGTCATGCCCTGATTCCAGGTATTCCATTCCTGATTCCCACTGGCTCCACCGGCACGGGAGATGGAAGCCTGGATTGCAGGGAGGGCCCTGACCGCAGCGTGAGGAAGCAGACAGCCCTGTCTGCAGCGGCTCCAACCCCTCTGCAAGGTGAGGAGGAGGGATTGGGAGCAGGGAGGATGCAGAGGTGTTATCTCTCCCTTCCAGTGCCCTAGTGAATTGGCTCCTCTGCAGTGCGTCATCTCTGTGGTAGGACAGGCAAAGAAATACCTCCCTCCCCGAGCAGGTGGCCTTGGACACCTCACTCATGCTGCTGATTACCAACCTACACAAATGTCCTGAAATTTGTTCAAATACGTTGGTCCATCCGAGCCTGTGCCCACTCCATTCCTAAGGAGTGAATGAGCCCGGCATGCTCTGTCTCGCTGCTGGC
The DNA here is from genome assembly GCA_034781795.1 of Crypturellus tataupa. Classification (NCBI taxonomy): domain Eukaryota; kingdom Metazoa; phylum Chordata; class Aves; order Tinamiformes; family Tinamidae; genus Crypturellus; species Crypturellus tataupa. The sequence goes on from JAWLRI010001089.1 coordinate 5,322,767, forward strand.
TGCACAGCCGCCTTGCACAGAGCCTGGGCATTGCCTGATTGTGCTCTATTTTCATATTGCATCTTCAGAGGATGCTCTCCAGGCTGGATCAAAGCTGAGTGTCCGGTTTAGCTGTATGTCTGATGATGCTGGTATTGAGGGCAGACTATAAAAACACAGCTGGGCATAACCTTACAAATTGTTTCTTTCATGTATACGCACATGCACAGACGCACTTATTTCTTATGTAGAGCACAGAGCTGTGCACGGAGTGAAAGACAATGCCATTAAAATAATATTAACATGCTCTGTGAGGTGCACTGCTAACTCCATTACTGGTGTTGGCACCGACAACCAGCTTTTCATGCCTCCCCTTTGCTAACTCAGGTTATGCAAGGTCCATCTCCAGCAGAATGTGCCCATTGCTGTAATACCCAGGCATTTATAAAACCAAATATGAGCCAGATGCACTTAAAAACTTCTAAAAGACTGAATGCTGTTTTTTTCCTCCTCCTTCTTTATTCACATTGTGCCTCTGTGTTCAGAAGTTCATCTCTAGTAAAAGCTGCAAAACCTGTTGTTACCGTCTTCTCCAGAGAACCACATCAAAGCAGAGCAGTGAGATGAGGACCAGATATATTGGTGCAGCTCTAATCCTTCCCAATCTCCAGGCTTCCCCTCCCTCCCACTAAAACTGACCACAGGTCTCTGCTGTGGGGCCAATACTGCTTAGCCTCATTTTAATCCTATTTTGGAAATCCATTACTACTGATTTTTAAGCATACATCTAGGATTAAATACAGATCACAGGTGGGGGGAAACTTTTCAAATTGATAAGAGGAGACACATAAGACACAGAATCCAGGAATAATGCATGGAAAGTCCTTCTTTTGAGTTCACTCTCTGTCCCTGGAGTGTACTCCGTATATCAGGAATGCTTGCACACCTGCCTCTGCTGGCTAATCTTTGCTTTTCTCTTGAATAAAGTGGAATACCTAGGCTTGCTCACTGTTCTGACATTATTCTCCATAGCGATTTTCTGCAATCATCTCATTTCTGTTACTGAAGGTCCAAGACTGGTTTCCTTCCAAGCTAAGACGTTGGCACGAGTGTCATCACCTCATATGACAACACCAGTGCCTGCCAATTGCCACCAGCTTAATCCAGCTTTGACTCATCTCCCTTATTTCTATAGCTGAATCCCATGATAATGCCCACTTGACAGTGGTCCCATACTTATTTGCAGCTCTAATATTCCTTCAGAAAGCAAAATTATCTCGCACTTGCCCTCACCTGCACAGGACTCCCTGTCTCAGGCCCAGTCATATCAGCACTTAGAGGCAGACAACCAAGGAGTCCCACTGGTGTATGTGGCTGTTTTGCCATTTAAAACCAGTTCAGCAAAAACAGTCCTGAAAAAAAAGGGAAGATGTTCTATTGAGACCCTGTCTAGGATTGCTACCTTGTCGCTTGTTCTTGCCACTTACAGCTTTCTCTCTTCACAGACGTGAAAGAGCTTACTGATATACCCTGATATAGCCTAGGGCTCGCCAATAAATGATGCTACTGGATTCAGGAAAACCCCTATGGTCCTTTTCTTTTTTTTTTTTTTTTTCCCCTTTGAAGCTTTCACACATAAAGGGAAACCTCTGGTGCATTTTAGTAATGGGCATTTACTCAGCCCTAGTGTCACTACAGACAAGATTCACCTCAGCAACAAGATTGAGGCAGAGATATTCAATATTTTCTAAGATCATGCTGAAGAGTCATAGGATGGGTATTTGGAAGTGCCAGTCTTGCTCTGCAGCTGGGTAGAGAGACTGAATCACTTGCTGCAGCCCAAACAGCTCACCCTATTGCAAACCTGTGAGTCTAGGCTGGACGGAAAACTTGTCTGGGAAACAAATTTTAGGAGTGTTCTGGAGTGTCATGTTGGAAAAGCCTGGCCCTGTATTATCTATTATGCTGGTCCCAACTGTTCTTCTATGCTCACGTATCCATTTCTGCTTCCTTGCAAAATTAGGAGACTAAAATCATACAAGAAAGTTGACATTGCTCCTTCCAAAGTGAACCTGGCAGTAGGTTGTGGAGCACGGCTGAGGGGATATGGAGGCAAAGGGGTCCCAAAAGTCAGTCTCGTGGTTATTTGCATGCACAAATATGCAGAGATTGCATGATGCAGAGCATGCCATGTTCCAGACAGCCGCCTGGCATACATTGCTGTGGAAAATGTAAAGATAATCTCCAAAACCTTGTGCTCAGATTGAGCTAGTGGAAGGCGTGCAGACTGCTTCCACATCTCCTAAAAGCAAAACATGAGAAAACACTGAGTGCTTCAGATTCAAATTCCCTCTTAAATATTTATTAGGCTAGCGACTGAGGGGCAAAGGGGAGCAGGACTCAACACACACTGTAGAGGTGCATAGAGAAAGTCTCTGGATAGTCAATTCATTTTGTGGCTTTGAACCAAACACGAGTCGCTTTGTTTCTCAGTTATCCCATCTGTGAAGGGTGCATAAAAATGCTGAATTAAAAGTGGTGATTTTATTTAGTGCAAAAAACAAATACAAGCGTCATGAAAAGGCAGTTTTTGTAATATTACTTACAGCAGAACATATTATTACGTACTAATTTTCAGGAAGTTGGATGATATCTATTAAAAAAAAATAAGAGGTTAAGAAAGAAATATTTCAGCAAGACCTAGCATAAAATGCTGCATGACATACGATAGCAGTACGCTGAGCATAAAGGTGAGTGGCTCTATTTGGGTTGGAATGCATTCAACCCTTCCCCAGAGATATATCGAGAATGAAATTGTTACCACATTTCGGTCTCTGTTCCAGTCCTTTTTTGTAGAGTGATATGCACTTATTATTTGCCCTTGGGACTTCATCATTCCTGCAAACGTTATTATGTGATGCTGGTGAAAATGAGAAAGCATCAGCGTTTGTCAAAGAGAGGCCTAAGAGAGCTGAGCACTTCTCCCTAAAACTGGTTCCGCCAAAGTGACGCAGCCACAAAATGCCCTGTGCCCCCGTGATAACACACACTCAGCCCCAAGATCCCCTGCTATTCCCTACAGCTCTCCCTGGTATTCTGGGGTTAACTTTGCAAGGTCGTTAATGCAGAAACTGAGCTGCTTATGAACCTAGAGTTTCTTCAGTCTTGAGTTTCTCCTGAGTATGGTCTGCTGTTCACTTCGATTTACAAGGAGATCTAGTGATATATGTGTTCATACAAACATGTATATTTACAAATATATATTATGTATATAGGCAGCATGTATGTTTTTGAAGCTCTCACATATTAGTTAATGCACAATTAATTAATTCATTGTTTGGAAATTCCACATTGACTTCAGAAACTGGGATTCTCTGAATCTTTTCTGGGATTTTCTGGGAAGTTGTTTTTTTGTTTTAATTTAATTTAATTTTATTTTATTTTGCAAAAGCCTCTATGAAACAGATGGCTTGTGTGAAATACTTGAAATGCCACCAATTCAGGGCTGATAAAAAGAGATAGTTCCACTGAACCTGGTGGGTGTTGCATAACTTGACGGAGAAATAAATAGGGTGTGAGGCTGCCACTGCTAGTGGTTATTACTTCGTGTTTTTTTTTTTTTTTTTTTTTCTGGTGGCATTGCTGTTATTTTCCTTGTTTGCATTTTATGCTTTTATTTTCCTTGTTTGCATTTTATGCTTTTTAGTTAAGCTTAGACATTCTCACTGTGCTGCTATACACATAGACTTGCAGAAGGGAGTGTACCAAAAAGCTCCTGAAAGAGCCACAGTGACAGATACAGCGATGGAAGCATGACATATTCTACTGACAATGGGACTGGGCAGGATTTAGGGGAGATCAGGGAGAAATTTGGAGCTTCTTTCCAGGAAAAAAAGAGGCAACTCTGATTCAAGATTGACGTTTTACCCATTTTTTTCCTCAAGAAGCACTTATCTGGGACATTTTAACCATCTAGTTTCCACATCTTCAGTTTGAGATGATCTCTTTTTAGACCATCTAAAGGCCAAAATGGAGTTAAAATGTTTCAAATTCTTTCTAAAAGAGAGTATTTATTTCAAATGGACCAAAAATCTTCAATTAAGCGAAAAAATTTAAACTTTTGTTTCCATATAAAACTGTTATGAAGTTGTGTTTTTTTTTAATTCCAAATTTGAAAAGAACTTAAAAATTTTCTTACCATGCTAGGGTGGTATCAACAAGAACAGATACACATTAGGTGGAAAACAATGTAGTTAGTTTATAGTTGGAAAGAGTTCAAGAGATAGTTCTGCTTTTAGGGAAAATTTACCGTTTAGAAACATCTCATAAAGTCACCAAGAAGCCAGTAAACAGATAACAAAATTATCCTGAACTGGAAAATTAACATTGGAACACTTATACTTTTTATCTGAATTACGGATATTAACTTCTATTCTTTGATTCCTCAGAGTTAGAGGGGACCACTGGGATCATTCAGGTAAAGACTGAATCACTTCATGTTCAATCAACCCTGCTAAAGCATATTCATGAAGGAATTCCACATATTGCTGTGGATGAAAAGAAGGAGCCACAGCAGACTTGATGGAGTGAATGACAATAACTGAGATTCAGGGGAGGGAGAGGGAAGAGGGAGATCACTTTTGATTTGGAAGGGCAGAAAAACCCAAATTGAATAAATAGAAACATGTCTATGGGCAGCAAAAATCTGACCCTACATATCATCAGGTCCATCAATCTCTCCCCTCCAGTGATTACATTTAGTACATTTTAACTAGCTATTAGGGAACCATAAATAGGTGAGATATGAACACTTGTGGGCACCTAGAGATTAGATGTCAGACTCAAAACGTGTGAACTGGTCTCTCCGAGACCAGGAGAAAATTCTGAGTGACAACTAAGGGTTTGTTGAAGACTTTCTCACTAGGCAGTCTTTAATGCTGCTAACTGTAATTTGTTATGTGTGTCATATATGTTATATTACGTGAGTTTCTACTCCCTTAGTACCTGAGTCCTCTTGCATGAACATCCCTCCTTCGTCCTACTCTTCCTTCTCAGTCAATTCAAAATTTCAGGAAAATATTTCCAAATTAATCTCACAATGCAAATGAAGTCCAGTATTAATACAGCGGTCCAGGTGAAGTCACTCCTCGTTCACACAAGGGTCAATGACATTGAAAATGAAATTGCAGCAGCCAGGTTGAAATGTGCTGTTGCCTGCCCGGACCCAGTGCACTGTCCTTGGAATAATCTAGACGGGAGTTCTCTTGGAAAAGGAATAACAAGCTAGAAAAATCCTTTCTAGAGGGTTTTAATATGGAAATGTTCTGATCTGCCTGGTTGCTAGGGGAATAAATGAGGAAGTGGGCAGAGGCAGGTTCTGCAATCATGCCATGCTACGGGAACATAATGAGCTATTTCCTTCTGCTCAAAAAAATAATATAAATGGGATGGTCAGGGAGCTTTCCTAGCCAGGGTTTTACTCAACAGAATATTTCCGAATGGAAAACAAACACATCCATCGGGTAGCAGTAGGTAGCAGGGAGGTTTCCACTGTCGTTCCCTTGCCAAAACCACATGAAATGGCCTTTGCCTCCGAAGATGGTGGCATGTGAGCAGCTCTTCAGAGACTCTGGGTTGTAAGAAATACACTAGAATTCCCTTTCCTCTGGGTAGAGCAGGAAGGAAGGTACTGGGTGGGTATAAGACTTCAATAATAATTTACAAAGGCCCTGAAACCTCTTTAAGACAGCAAGACTTTTTCCTTTCTTTTACTAGTGTATCAAGGATTAGGATTAGGAATAGTCAGGTTGCAGGAGTTTACTGTAGCCAAAGAGCCTGTCCAGAGTGGGAAATATACCAATCTAACGCTGGATTTAGGGGCTGCCAGAGAGTAAGTACAGAAAACATTAACGTTGTGAGAGGCTTCCTCTTTACAGGAGACTTGAGCTGGCAAAAGTAGCTGCCAAGGTCCTGACTGAGCAGATGAGGCTGTTGCTGGGCCCACATGTTGAGTGAAGGCTGTTGGGATAAATCATGGAATGCACAATATCCCGTGATTTGTATTTTTTTTTTTTTTTTGAGAGAGAGAGATTTGGCCAAAACACTGAAGAAGGGAATTGTCTTCATATTAAAGGGCCTGTCAATTCCAGGAAGATTTTCAAGTAATGGCTGGATCTCTCCTCCTCAATCTCTCATAGACTATGCCCACAGAGTAGTGTTTCAACTGCTCTGCAAGAGGACACCTCCTTTTCTCAGGTCATGTGTATGATAGATTCTCCTTCTTCATATCCCTTTCTTAGGAGGTGGCTCTTGATGGCTTCCAGATGACTTCCATTTTGGTCTTTTTTTTTTTCTCCTTCTCTTCTCTTCTCTCTCTGCTCTTTGTGACCACACATCTCCACTGTGGTTTGAAAGGAAAACTGGTAGATTTTTCTTGCATTATCAACCTTTGGAATCCATCTTTCCATTGTTTAAGGTCTCCTCCTTAATATTCAGCAGTGAGATGTGCAAATTGCACATTTTTAAAAAGTATTTTAACCCTTTACCATCATGTAAGACCTCAAGGAACAAAAAAAGAAGAAAAAACCTCTTTCCTGCCCTAATCACTTCTAATTACTACCAATGTATACTATTGTGATATATACCAATATATACTAACTAGGTTGTAGGTTTTAGATTTTCTCCTCTGAACTTACACATCCATCTGTGCCCAGTTGGGGAGGAATAACTGTGTTTCCCAGAACCGGACCTGCCTCTGTTAGTGCCAGGCAAAGACAGGAAACAGAGAGTGGCTTTTTAAAATGTATTTGATACCTATGGAAAATAAATAGATGCATGTGTTCCCTGGGGCCCATAATGGCCTTTTTCTGAGAGTCCTTGTTCATACTTAACTGTGACAAGCAAAAGGTGGTTTTCCAACAAGCAATCAAGTCAGGCCAGAGGCAAGAAAAGAGAGGAGAAGAGCCAAATATCCTGAGCAGAGGGTTGAGGATGAGCAGAATGAGGACGCATCATTGGTGGGGTGGGTAATACAAGGACTTTCCTCCACACATCCAGTGCTTGCCCTATAATCCACATTCAGAAGTTTGCATGGAGTTGGCTTTACTCATGCCACCCATCTGAGCTGAACTGGAATTGAGCCACCAGTGGGGTTTGGTTTTGATTAACCTTCTCATTCATTCGGTGTCAACCAGCTTCATTTTTTTATTACTGCAGCGAGAGAGAAGAATTAAAGAAAGAGTTGCCTGGCATGGTGCGGCTTGCAGCTGCTTCATCTGAATTTCAGAGAGCAGGAGAGGAAGCATGCAAGGACTTGGCTAAAATGGAAAATGTTAAAGGGGGATCAGGTACATAAAACACAGCTGCTACTGGGCAAGGTTGTGACTCCCAGGCCAGAAATGTGGACTGCAGTACCCTCTTGGATGCCTGGAAATAACATTTGTATTGATTAATGACTGTCTTTTTTCATTTAGCCAAACCCTGTTTCCAACCACCTGGACTTTGTGACTGAGCTGGAGATTCAGCTTTTCTTTTATCCATTCTTTTCCCTTGTTTTTAGTTTACTTTCCTATTGACAAAGTAAAATCCATTGGCAATGAGGAGACTACAAGATTTTACCCTTGAGCTTGTAGTCCTTGCACATGGGAACCAAAAATCACTGTTCTGATCATTGTTTGCCTCTAAACTGAGAAGAACTTCCTTAATTCAGATCACTTCGAGCTTGACCTTGCCTCGCATGTCTACACAGTGTCTACACGTGTCTACAGTGTCTAAAGTCACTGTAAAATGAGAGTCATTTTTGTTGTTTCTGGTTTATACTGACATCTGTCTAGCTTGAAGCAGCCAGTTATGCCCAACACATAAAGCACTTTCACAAGCAAAGCTGGTGTAGCTTCTCAGAAGACTCTTGGTAATGTTATTGAGTGGGCCCCAGAGCCCAGACTTGCTGGGTGATGTCATCTTTCACCTCCAAGTTCAACTTGGCAAATTGCTTTCAGGGCTATTACTTTGGCATCTTTTATGTGTTTGACATTCCAGTATGATGAAAATAAGGAAAAGAAATAAACAGATCTGCATGTAAAAAAAAAAAAAAAAAAAAAAGAGATATGGACAAAAAAGCAGAACATTATGATCCTTGAATTGAGTTTTGTTTGCTAACTACCTGCAAGAAATGAGAAAGCAGCAGTTTTCCAAGTGAATGATGCAGAAGCATATATGGGCTTCATATTTTTTCCAGAGGTTTGAACAGAGTATGACATTTCACTGAACATCTGAACATTACATTCATATAATGGTCTGGGTAGCATATCTTGGAGCCAAAAGTTCTCAGACAAGGGTGTCTATTTCTCTGAAGACCAATTCTTACTCGGGCACCTAAAATTTCTGAATGTCCACTGTTCTTGCTGATTTTGATTAGATATGTTTTTATTCAACACTTCTGAAAAATGCATCAGATTATTTAGATGCCTGTTGGCAGGGATGTCTACACTTAAAAGAAGAAAGTAGAGAGATGAATAAATGAAAAATAAGAAGTATTCTTAATTTGAGATGTTAGGTAACTTTAGGATCCCTTATTGGCTTATCCTAACCATGCTGAATTGCTTTAGCTCCCTTAATACTCTAATTGATGTTAACTAATTTGAGCTTAAATGTTCTTAATGTTCTAAAATTAAGAGCGTTTCTTTGTACCTTACCCTTAAGGACGCTTTGGAACATTGTGCCCCAGGACTTGCTTTATTCATTAAACTCCAAATAGAAACACGACCAAGAATGGGGGGTATCTTTCTCTGTAATCATTTCTCCTGCTGGTCACAACGAATTCCAAGGACAACAGATAGAAGGTAGGACCAGAAAACACTGAAAATATTCCCACTCATTCCCTTCAGTACCTTTGTGAAGAGAAACAAAATGAATTTAGTGTGTATCCAAAATAGGTAGTTGTGAAGCATGAACTGCATGATCTTAGGGTTCATTTGTCCTTTAAGCTCCTGTGTCTCAGTTTCTTGTGTCTCCTAACATTTGCATTTTGCTTTTACTCTTTCTTGAGGCAAATTTCCATCGCTTTTGCCAGAGGAAATACCGAGTAACAGCTGAGTCAGGTTCTGATGGGTTGAATGTGTGATTCTATACAAGACACACTGCAGAAATATGCTGCACTGAGCAATGGGTTTGGGAGAAAAGGAAAGGAAAACCCCAGCTGCAGGTGCACCTCCTTCCCTCTGAACCAAAGGCCTGAAGAACTTCTTAATCTTTCATAATATTTAGTTTAATACTTTTCGAGAGGGAGGGGGAAATCTGAGCATCAGATTATGTAACCTTAAAAAATGTGTTTCTGCTTAAAACCAAATCAACATCTCCCACATCAGACAGCAAACGTGGTGCTTTGGAGCGGGATTATTCGTGATCTCTGCTTTGTCTCAGCTATGGATTAAAAACTGTAATGTTATCCTGTTTAATATTTTAACCGTATGGGCTGCAATTTCATGGGCAATTATATGACAAGAGAAGTGCTCAGCAAGCCAATCACAACCAAAAAGGTCATTTTTTCTCTAAAAACTGCCCCAAAATCTTCGCCAACAGTAACAGGGGTCTCTCTCATCACCTCTGTGTGCCACAGGCCTTTTTTGGGGAATATTTCAAGTCCTTACTAAGCCACTTTTTTTGCCCAACAGTGCAGGGAAGACTGGAAATCTGACTTACACCTTCAGAGTGGGTACTTAGTGCCAAATGCTGCACATAAAAAGCCATTCTCAAGACCACAAATGAATTGCATTTAATAGCCAATGTTCTTTAATCTGCTTATAGATGGTACTCTTTTTTGTTAGGTAAATCTTGCACTCACTTGGCAGTAAGAATGACAGCTTGGGAAAAAATAATGTGAATGTTGTTGCGTGTTCAGAAACAGTCTTGTTCATGGTAAATATCTCCTCAGACCACTGAATGCTTTGGGTCAAGGTAGTTCCCAATCCAACCCTGGAGAGGGCTGCAAAGCAGAAGTCGGTCCCATGAACTTATTTCCAGACTAAAGTTTATCCTTATACTTCTATTTCAATGTCCTGCTCTGAGCAACTTTGATATATTTTGCAAAGCTGGGCTCATTGACTCCTGCATCAAGATTTTTCTTTTCCAGAATGGAAACTTGATTCTTTTCCTCCAAGCTCCTGATGGAGGTGTATTATGGTTTGTTCCCTGTAATATCTCATGGTGAAGTATTGCTGTGCAGTCTCTCAAACCACCTGCACTTCATCCCACTCATCATGGCATTTCACCTAGGATGATGTATCTAATTGCTGCATATAATGAGTTTTTAAAATAAGTTGCAACGAATGACAAAACTTGGAATTATATAAAGGTGGAAATCGATGTCTTTACTCAGACAAAACTCACATGCAAGCCAAAAGGAATTTGGCTTAAGAAAAGAATTCAGAATCTGACTCAACAATAAATAACTGTAATAACACTAATGCTACATTAGTACAGTTCATGCAGAATATAGAGCCAACTACTATTTTTTTAGAGACAGAAGATTTGTATAATTAAATGGAATAAAAGCCTCTGTACTAAATGGAAATATATTTACATACAGAGCACTCCAAGTTTACATGTATATGTATTTGTGAAGTTGAAGATAAGAATCATTTGATCTTTGTTCTGGCACCTGCAAAGCCATAGAGCAGTGCAGATAAAGCAGTGTGCACGCTGGCTGCGCTCTCGGGTTCCTGGTGATTCACTGTGACCAAGGCCAGAAAAGCTGAGTTCTACCAAAAAAAAAAAGGAAAGAAAAAAAAAGAGGTACAGAGATAGCAGAGGAAAAAGAATAATTTCATAGTTTCACATAGTACCTTAATAGATGGCTAAGTTGTCCAAGATGGCTGTTTCTTATAGTCCTGCTTTTCTTTCAGGGATTCATTTGGATCCCCTTGCATTTTTGAATGTTACCAAATAAATGTAAATATAATTGCATAAAGTATAATCCATGGAGTGGTATGTCTGAGCTCATGAATTCCACATGGTTATAAGAATCTAATTTATATAGGATAAAATACTAACAGGCTACAGATCATCTTTGCTTCCTTATTGGTTTTCTGGGTGCAAAGTATACACTTTGCATGGGTTTAAAACAAAAGTGAATACACACAGAGTATGAATATTAGTGTATGTGATTTTCCTTTCCAAGAAATATGTTCCTTAGCAAAAATGCATACTCCTCAACTGTAATTTGGGAGCTGGTTAGCAGCAGTAAAATAAAGAATATCATCATGAACTTTTAGCACTTCAGTAAAAGAAACTTTTGGTTTTCCTTTTCATGGACAGTAACAGGAAACACAAGAATTTCTAAAGATGGAGGAAAAGGACAGCATTTTAATTGGATTTTATATACAAATAAAACTTTATATACACACGCATAAGTTTTTATACACACATTTTTTATTGATATATATATATATATATAACGTAACATATTCACGTATATATCTTGGCAGCCCTGCCCACAACTAGTGATATCTCATAGTATCACATAATATACAGTTTTTTAATGACTAGACAGTGTGCAATTTCCATTGGTATAGAGACAGAATTTGGAAAGGGGCCATGCAGGCAGTTTTGCTGCAGAGAGGATGCACAACTGTATCTTGCTCGAGTGCCTGTATAATATTTGCTCCCATTGTGCATGGTGCAGCATCTTCCAAACTGCCTTCACTCTACCCTATTGGCTCTGCTTTGGCAATTTTGGAGCTGGGACAACTGTCCTCCAGCCTGTTGTGTAACTAGACCAATGACTGCTGTCCAAGGCTGCTCCCAAATCCTGATCCTCTCAGCCAAATAACCTAAGTGCTAAGAGGTAAGGACTGGAAAACCCAAACAGAAGTTATTTGGATAAAGGGGACCTTTCATGCACAGCTGGGCAGATATTATTTTGCTACTCACAGAAAACTGATGTCAAGGAAGGCAAAAACCTGTTTCCTCTCATTAGGTTTGAATTAAAACTTTTTTTTTTTTGTATTTCTCAGACTACTGGAGAACATTTTGTGCACTTTTATGGTCTTTGTAACTAGATAGAAGCTGATGCAATGGAGAATTTCCAAGAAAAGGAAAGCTAAATCGAACCAACCAACTCTATCCAGTGTTACTAGGAAAAGGAGATGATATCACAAGTCAGAAACTCTGTAAATGACATTTTACCAGAATACAGACTTGTGGACATATGGCTCTAGGCAAAGCTGGAGTCTTTTCCGGAACAGTTAAGTACCTCATGAGTTGGAAATTGTACCATGATCCAATCTTCACATCTTCAAACTCTTGGCAACATGGACTCCATGACAATTAAAAGATAATTCTGAGGAATTCATCACAAAAGGCTCTCTTGCAGGAGCAGGCAAAACCTGCTTATTTTGTAGTTTGCATAGAATTGCCTAGTGAGTCTCACCTACTTCAGTTCTCACTCTGAACTGGATGCAGTGCCATTTGGATGTCTTTCAGGTATGATGGGAAGTGACAGGATGAATTCAGATATATTGATTGACCTGCGTGTTACAAACTGGTATAGAAAACAAAGAAAAAAGGAAGTTGGAAGAATATAATAAACTGTCTTCCACTATGTGGAAAGTTGTTGCAAAGAGGATGGAGGCGACTTTCAGCACAGCAACTGGTGAAAAGATGAGTGATGGGGGAAGAATCATTTACAGCAAAGAAGATTGAGTTTGGAGATTAGGAAGTAACTAATTACAATGGGAACAAAAATCAAGGAGCTATTTAATATCTTTTTCTTGATACTTTTTGCTGTTTGACTGCTGTCTACACAGTATGTGCACTGTATACATCTATTCTATCTCATTGCAGCAGGGTGAACTAGGGTTTCTCTTGAAATCCCTTCCTGCTACTCAGTCCCACAATCTCCAGCATTTTACAGTGCATAAATAATAATCTAAGACTACGTGCTACATTGTGGGTATCTGAGTTGAGGTCTTGATTTGGCTCAAAGAATGTCAGACAGAAAGCAGTAATTGAGAAGATCAAGTCCAGAACAAAACCTCCCAGGAGTTTAGATTAATTCAGATATGTTACTTTGATTCTGCAAGTATTTTGGCTGGCTAGGAAATTAGGTCATTAAATATCATTATCATTTAAAAAGTTGTTTATGGAAGCTCCCTAGGTGCTTTCCAGGTATTCAGCAGCTCCTGCATCCTGCTTAGAAAAGCTGGCATGTTGGACCACAGTATTCCCAAAGTCTGGGGAGGTCTCGCTCTATGGCTTTAACTATAATGTTCTGGGTAACAACACTCCAAAAAAATGGGAAATTAATCAGTACAGCATCACCATCTCAAAAACAGAATGGGAGAGGGAGTTGGGATTTAAATCCCATTCTCCATAAGCCTATGACATTCCAAATCTTTGGAGAATTGCCTGGGTAGGAGGTAGAGCCATGCTAAGGCTCATCACCCTAATAGACACATTTCAGATAAGATTAAAAAACAGAGAGAAAGAAAAGAACTTGTATCAAGCATAAAACCCCAGATGTGAGAACAAACCTTAGTGTCAGGTAGAATTTCTCTTACCTTTAGCACACTTTCCATAATTGCTCTTACCACATCAGATAATTACCTGGGTCCTTCTGTGTTTCAGCTAGTTGCGAGCAGGGCTGCCAAAAGCTTGCAGGTTATCCTTGCTTAAGTATCCAGGTATTAAAAGGCTTAGCCAAAGCTTATCTAAGATTCTGGAGGCTTCTATAGTGGCCTCTCCATCACCTCCTTTCGCAGGATGCAAAAGCTGGTCTCTCCTTAGTCAATGGTGGCCACGAACTTCAGGAAAATCCCAAGGTATCCTACTGTATATTATCCAGGCATTTTTAGAACAATGTTGATAGCACTAGCAGTGCTATTACTAGAGATGGGCTTTGCCTTTTCAGCTACAGTCTGGGTTGAGCCTTCCCCTGCAGCCCCTGATTTAATTTGATTTAGATTGATTACATGATGGTGCCTCAGCAGCATTTGCACCTAAATCTGAACTCTGGAGGAGTTCAAGGCTGCTCAGGCATGGGTTTCAGCTCCATTCTAAAATCCTATGTTCCTGCACCAGTCACAGATTTATACAGTCTTTATTCTTTACCTTCCCTATCTTCCTGGGTAGCTGATAAAAACATGAAAATGGAACTTTACCAAACTTCCTGGCTCAAAACCATCTTTCAGATGAGAATGCACCCAGCTCTTATCTTCAGCAACGAACAGCGTTGGAATTATTTTAGAAGGAAAATGCAGCTGCCTGAGGATTGTGGGAGGGGAGCCAGAATGGGCTCCATTGAGGTGGGAAAGAGAAATTATCAGCAGGGTACCAAAAGGGAGAGGCATGTCCAGATTTGTTTCTGGGCCTTCAGTCCTGCCATCCTCCCCACTTGAAATCTGATATTGCAAAGTCCAAAACAGAGATACAAAGCTGAAAGTCTTTCTATGGCTGCAAATATCTCCCCTTTTCAAACTGTTGCAAGTTCCACTTCTCAGGAATATATTCCTCCTAGAACAGCATGAATCCGTAGAAATGCATAGAAACCAGGCTGAACCACCTAGGGCATTCAAATAATAGGAGCCTGAAAGCAATAGAGAAGTAGTTAAAAAAAAAAAACTTGTTGTGTGGTTGGTTTTGTTTGTTGGATTTCTTTTTTTTTCTTCTTTTGTTATTTTTTCCCTCCCTGGACTTCTTCTGTTTCCTTTTCAATGTTATCTTAAGCTTTCAGGTTCCCTTTCCCAACCATCTCCTTGGAAAATAGGCTGTCGTTTCTAAGCCATCTCCCCAACGATCAGTGGTTTCGAAATGTTTGTTTTTCAAATACCTTAATTGTATGGTCTACCCAGAAGTGATCAGCACTGAAAATTATATTTCAGAGCTAAACACAACCAGATGGGGAGAAAGCGGTCAGCCATTTGAAAAAGCCTAAAAAAACCTTCTGCGCTCCCCATGTGGTTTGGTTGTTCACTGGTTAATTTCATAATGATTTCTCTTGCAGATGGGTGAAATTCATCTGGGTTTATATTTATCTATCAGAAGAAAGAGACAGGCTGTCAAAGATGGCTTGGACATACCGATATCCAGCAGACTGTGGGACTGGTAGAAGTGCAGCTCTCCCTGCCTTCAGGGAAACATAAAACCTTTTTCAGAGGCAAAGTTTTTCTTTGCAACAAACTCACACTGGGTTCTTGGCTTTCATTAGCACTTGCTCATTCTGTTTAAAGACAGATTCCTCTCACCTTTTGCTCTTAGGTGGGTTGAATTACTCAAGTTTTTTTTTTTAATTCAGAGAGAAATGGGAGAGCACACAGTCTTTTTTGTTGTTCAGAAGGTACATTCAGTGGCATCTATTTTGCTTATATGGATTTTATAAGGAAACATAAACGAACTGTGCAGTGCCAAATACTTTACAAGTTATTGGTTGTCTGGGTGAGTTTGTTCTTCCTCCTTGAGAGTATTACGAAGGAGGACCCACTTTATTCAAGCAGAATTTTACTTCATCACAGCTTGCCTGTAATGTCCCTAGAGGATGCCACAAAGTGATGGAGGACACGTGGCAGCCTTGGCCCTTCTGTTACCCAAGATAGTCCTTATTCTGTCCCTATTCCCTCTCTTATGGCTGAGACTGGGACACATCTTCCAGAAGATCGCACTGATATCAGGACGTAATCTTGATGGCCTAATATCAGTCTTTCCTGCCCTGGATATACAAAGGCATTAGTTCATTCTCCTGTCTTAGCATGACTGCAATTTGGAAAACATGCAAGCTTCTGGACCCAACACATTAATACTAACAGCAAAAGTCACTATAAGGAAAAGAAAATATAAACAGTCAGTCATTGTTAGTGCAAATTCTTGCTGACACTTGCAGAGGAGTGTGCAGTCCAGTCCCTGTTGCTGATGAAAATAGAGAAAACTATGACTGGACCACCACATAGGTTTGTTTCTGGAACCTTCAAAACCATCTCCTTCCTCGTTACTTATTGTGACCAGCTAAAATTAATCCATCAAATCATTTGCCACAGAGTTACATAACCAGCTAGCAGTTGCAAAGTGCGGTAAAAAAAAGAACAAATAAGAAAAACAAAAAATAAGAAAAAAAAAAGGCTGTGGTATGTGTGGATAAGGATAGTCAGAAAAGGAAGTGGAAGGAAGCATGGTAGTGCTGCTTGTCCAGCCCTGTTCTTAGACCAATGAGAAATATTTGACTCTGTTAGGAAATGATCCAGCGGCTTCTAAATCTTGTTTTAAATTCATTTTTTAAAGGTTGACTTTAAAATCAAATATGGTTTCAAAACATGAAATAAAATGTTTTGATTTGATGATGTCAAAACACAAATTTTAATGAAATGAAAAAAGTTCCCCATAAAAGTATCTTTGACTGAAACTGTTACCTAAATTGGACTCAACTTCATAGCTAGCTTGTATTTCCCCTGCAAAATTCAAGTCAGTGAAATTTCCATTTTCTCTTACATAATTTACCTCACTCTGCTTAAGTAAGCAACATGCCGATGCCATTTTTGTGCACATTTTGTCCCTGTATAAAGAGTCAGCATTCTACTTTTAATCAACACTCCTCTCTGAACTAGGGTAATATTGATTGCATTGTTTCTTTCATTAAAGTGTTCGTAAATTACAGGACCAACAAGAATTTTGACATCCTTTTCCATCCCATCTACCTGCCCTACTTCAGGATCGGTTCCAGATGCTTTGCTCCTACAGATGTTCCTCTAGTTTGTTCTTTAAGACCTCCAGCAACCCTCCAAGGAGGACAACACCTGAAGCAACTCATTTGAATGATTCAAGATTAGAGAGATGTTTTTCTCACTCCTGTCTATTGTTGAATCCCTCCTCCTGTTGTTTAAGCCCATGACTTTGGTCTGTCCTGAATGTGGAGAAATGTATCATTCACTTCCTTTTGCTTCATTCTTTTAGGTACCTTCAATCTTCTTCTCTAGGGTAAACATCTCCTCCTCCTTCTCCATGGTCCTGTTTTCTAGACCTCTAAACTTATCACTTGCCTCTGAACTTTCTCCTGTTTATTGGAATCTTGTTTAGCATCCTGTGTCCAAAATTACCCATAGGATGATGGAGAACCCTCCAGCTCAGGCTTTATCGAGCTGAGGGAAGGGATTTCTGCACATATTTTACAGGCGCTGATTGTGTTTATACATCCCCCACGCTGTTTGCCTTTTCTGCAACGATATGACACTGTTGACTCATGTCCAGATTATGCTCCATTGCAACCCCAGATCCCTGATGCCCAGCCAGCATTACATACCCCATATTTGGGAAATAGATTTTTCCTGCCTAAGGAATGAATCTTAGTACTCATTCCTACTGAACAGCATCCTATTTTCGTTTTCCAAACCATTTCTCCTGTCAAAAATCATTTAAAAACTACCCTTGTGCCTTCCCAAACATTCATGACTCTCAGTTTAGTTTCATCTGCAGACTTAAACAAACTGTATTCCATCATTCAGTCATTAATGAAAATATGGAATAGCACTGGAAGAAGGAACAGGTACCCACAGAACTTCACTCCTGTATCCTTCCTCTTTTATTTTTTCTTATTTTTAGTCGAATATTGATAACTACTCTTTGAGTACAGTTTTATTACTAAATTGCTTGTCCACATTAACCTCCAGAACCACCATATTTATACATAAATCAGTCTTCTCTTCTGGGAACATCTCCCTATTTTTTGTTTGTTTCCATATATTTTCTGTTAAAATACATTTTATTTGAAGAAGCTTAGTTTATCAAGCATCTTGATCAGGACTTCTTTACTTTTTTAAATTGAAGACTCGTTTGATTTTTAGAGGAGAAAATATCCTCAGAATATCTTGTGAAGTGCTGTTTTTATTCTCAACTAAGTTAAAATAGGATAAGGTTCAGATTTTCAACTATTTTTCATCTTTTTCATTGCTTCCTAGCATGACAGGAAATTTGTGTGTGGGAAGGTTGTTTTCTTTCTATAAATATATATAAAAAAAATCTGTGCTTGTCCTTTGCAATTTTATCTGAAAGTTTCATCTTTCCTTTCAGATCACTGATAAAAACACTTGATAACACCGGGACTAGATTTGATCCTCCCAGAAGATTTCATCTCCCCTTCTTCTTCTTCCAGAAATCCCTTACTTGTAAAAACGTCCTAATTCATAAGTGTTTTTTACACAGCTGTTTAATTGATTCTCATTAAGTATGTGGAATATGTATGTATTAGAAGAACTTTGTTTTAAAATGGACATTTTGGACAAGATAAAGGACATACAATGGCCCATTATCTCTCCACAGTATCATCTGCTATCAAATGCCTAACAAGTTCTTGACAAAATTTGTGATCTAATCAGAGAATTAAGTTGTGTTGGTTCTACAACACTTTTTTCCATGAAACTTTGTTGACTCTCATTAAATAGGCTTCCCCCTCTAATTTTTTACTTATTTGACTGCCAGTTCTGCTTCTTCTTTTTATTTTATTTTATTTTATTTTATTTTATTTTATGTTATTTTATTTTATTTTATTTTATATTTTTGCCCAGGGCTGGTGTCAAGCTAACTCATCTACCGTTAGCTGGCCATCTTACTTGCCTTTTCTGAATATTGGCACAACATTAGCTGCTCTGATCTCCTGGAATTTCCTGGATAGGCCAAGATTTATTTGAAACTAACACGGGTTGGCTAGAGGTCTCTTCAGACAACCTTTTTAGGACTCTTGGGTGCAAGTCATCCAGGCCTACTGATTTCCAAATGTTTATCCCTCGCTGGAGTTGTTTAACTTCATGCTTAGTTACTAATGGACTGGGAACTCAGTTCATTATTCTCATGTGATTTGAGTGCAACGTCCCACTTCTTTCTAAATGGAGAAATATCTATCAAACACATTTAATTTTGCTATATTACTACTAGCAATTTTACTACTCTGATCTAAAAAAATCTTCTCAAGAAGTTTGTTCTGTGAAACTTGTATTTTCCTTCAATGACCATTATGAACCAAACTTTAGGCTTTAGGCAAAAAGGACAAGATGCTGAGGAGAAAAAGCAAGTAAACATGTAGGATCTTATTGTTAAGGACAAGAATTGTAAAGGTTAACTTTTTACTAAGTAATTTGCAAAATCAGACTAGCTCATGTCAAGTCGTTAGTATGTGTCCAGTCTGGACATGACTAATGGACATGAACCATACCAATGAACATGAGAAATGTGAAATAGGAAAGTGTAGGGAAGTGTAGTCAAAATGGACTTTGACAAGTCCGGGTTAGAAATACCTGTCCAGATGGCATTCGTTTGCAGTCTTCCCAGAGAGCTGCTCTACCCTCAGTTACCACCACTTAGAATGCAAGCTGCTCCTTCGGCTTCCTGAGGTTCATTAGCTCACGAGACTTTCAAAGAGCATGTTACTGAAAGGAGATCAGATCTTACTCTTTCCATGACCCTGCATATCCTTATTACTGCTTTATGGTCTCCGGAGATTCCTGCAGCTCAGGAGAAACTCCAGGTGCTTTCGTGGGGCAAACTGCCAGGTGTTTTGTGCTGTCTGGGCACTATAGGCAGTGTTGGAGAGCTCATCCAAGAGCTGCTTATGCTCCATGGGGAAAGGAGGAGGTCTCTTTGGGTTTGGGCTTCACATTAAAGCTCATGCTGAAGGCTCACCTGGCTTTGTTGAGCAGCTGCATTGTTTTTGCAGGTGCAGAGAGCTGAGCCCTGAAGGGTGGAAGGGTAAAGAGTCACAGTTGAGCAGGGAAACGACCTTGTAGAGATGGAAGGGTTAAACTAAGTGAATTCTCACGGGGGGAGGGCAAGAAAAAGGAAGCTGTATGCTATGCAAGTTTCTCTTGGTGTGTTATACATGAATAATGGGTCCCCCGGGGTTAGCTCCTGGGTTTGGAGAAGGATGTTATCTTGTCTAGACAGATGATCTGAACATCCCCAAAGAGCTGGCGCCTGAATCTCACACGAGACGATGTTTCTCCCTCTGACTCCCATGGGATATATCCAAAAGATTTCTGTTTCAGAAGTACCTGCAGGTAGATGAGAGGAGGGAGGGAAGGTGGGAACAGAAATTCACACTAACCTCATGGGTGTCATTGCTTTCTAACATACACGATATCTACCCCTCTGGGTCTTTGCAGACATGGACTGTGGGGTTTTGGCCCCAAAGATGCCTAATACTAGGAAACATGAACACGATGCCCTTTAGGGAGCCTGGTACCAGCTTCATCTGAGTTCAGTTCATGGTTAGGTGAGCTCTGGACACATTTTAAGAGATTTTCCACCAGTTTCAGATGTCAGGAAGACAGGTTGTGATTCTCAATGGGTCACATCTATCCTAGTATTTCTTAGGATCATTTTCACTAGTGAAATCTCAGGACTGGGAATCTGTGGGTTTCATTTCACCCTTGCATTGCTATCCAGAGAAGGTCACCAAATTCTCTGCGCTTCTAAATACTCTTTTTTATTTAATTTTTTTTATTTAAATACTCCATTATCCATTTTATTTGAGAACCACACAAGATTTGTTTTACGCTTTCTCTATCAAATCTATTCAAAAAATGAACAGGAAAAAATCCTCTTTTTACTTCACAGATGCATTTGCAGGAATGATATTAAAGCAATGTATTGCAATGAATAAAAAAAAAAAAATACAACATGCCTGTAGCTTTCTTTTAGTAGTTTTCCTCCACCTACTTTGTTCAATAGAAAGACTCAAGGGTGCTGTGAAGTTCACAGGATTCAAGGGTGATCATCCAGGCTTGCTTTACCATTAGCAGCTTGAATCCTTACAGTTAAATCCAGGACAGAAACACCTTGTTATCTGTGGATGTTGTGTCCTCCTTCAACACACCAAGATAAAAACTTATTCACAACTAACTGGTTGCTCTATTTGCAAGAGGTGATTTGATACTGGAAGCAAAACTGATGAACTCAGCTGAGAATATGCAAGGCATTTATGTGTGTGCACGTCTTGTTTCCACTCAAACATTGCACTTAGGTGAAATTGTTTAAGGCCAAATGAAAAATTTACAGAGGAAGAAAGGATAGAACAATGCATGGAGTCCTCAACTATGTCATCAAAAGTTGCCTTCAGTTTTGGTTTAACCAAAAACACATTATTCAGGACTTGTTAAAAAGAAGGAAGAACCAGTGGGGACTCTGGTGACTTTACAGACGGGAGTTTGAATTCTCGTTCTTTTAGAATGATTCATGTAGACGGTTGTTCTCGCTCATTCATTCTCTCTCTGCCTCTTTCCCCAAATGGGTATAACAGCACTTCCATGCCTGTCTGTTTCCTGCTTGTGTGCCAAAGTAAGGGGCCCTTTACAAAGGTCTGGAAAAAGACTGCTGGCCTTTAAGAAGAAAAAGAAAGCAGATGGTTCATGGTGTTCAGGTCACGGAACCACATCAGAGAGTTCAGAAACAGGACAGGTTCAGAAGTGAGTTGCTGATACTGGTTTGAGAAGAAATTTCCAGTGCCCATGGCAGGATGATGCCACAGGGATATATGAAAACAATAACCATGAGTGAAAGGCAAAATACAACCGAGAGGATACAATGAATAAGTCTCAAAAGTGAAGGTCCAAGAAGGATGCTGTACAGATGTGAGCACATGAAGAATGAGAATGTGCTAAGACAGGATGAAAAAATGGCAAAGTGCTTGGAGATTTTAGGTTGACTCATTTTCTCTAAAATTAAAGCATCTTGTTCAGCTGAATACCTCCGAAAATCTGGATCACCCCATGCCTATGTTTTTATATCCCCCTCCTGGCTAAAGCAGAAAGTTTATGAGTGATGAATGCTTGCTGGAGCAATTGATTTTAGAAAAAAAAAAAAAAATGTATATCTGCATGCTTACACTTGAACAGTGCTCTTTCAGTGATAAACATGGAACCTGCTCTCCCACAACTTGGACTTCATTCGACAGAGCTACCCACCAGCGATGCTGTGAAATGAATTTGTGAATGAATTCCCTTCCCTTCCCTTCCCTTCCCTTCCCTTCCCTTCCCG